>CM042412.1:28287342-28587342 GCA_023634145.1 Thymallus thymallus | reverse complement strand
AAAGCTAGAAGCTTTCCTAATACATCAATTCACAGTGGAACTTTCAAATTAAAGCGAGAGAACACTGGTGAGGCCTGAAAAATGTTACTTGAAAAGATGCCTCAAGTGACATTCCCAAATGTATATGCCACGTTAAACAATGATTTTGCATCAGTGCACATTGGACTGATATGTGAATAAACGTATATCAATATTTGATGAGGATCCTCCTTCGCTTAACATGATGTTTACGGCTTGCTTAATGTTCCGGCAGCCAGATTAAGTAGTGTCCATGTCTACTTCTCCTTAGGGATCTATGCAGGAGAATGATACAATGAGCATAGAAACAGCAGCATCTGAGAACCACTCGTTGTAACACCAACATCTGTGTCAGGAAAGATATCTGACATCATACCAGGGGAATAATGCCACAGACATTAACGTCCCAAACTCTTTCTTCACCTACATCTCTGTCATACATTAAGGCTTCATGTGAAGCCATTCCTGTCCAACCCATTAAGATGTGTTCAAGACACCAAAAGCCTAGAGGCTCTGCTCGGCTTGAATATGCAACAGTTGCTTTGATGAGGAAGACAAGACTGACAGGCAGCAGGAACCTTCTGTACTGAGACAACCCAACAAAGACCCAACGCAGAGAGAGGAAGAATCTAGAATTATATTAGGCTATACAGTACAGCAGGCAGGGAGACTACAGTACGTACCGGTAGATGTCCATTTTTGGAAGACAAGACGCATGATCTTTCATTGAGGATGAAGCTGGTAGCCTTGCAGTGTGTGGAGGTGTGGAGCTGCATGGATCTCCCCCAGCACCCCCTCCACCACCCCTCGACGCTCCCCAAGCCTCAGTGTCCAACGGTCGCAGTTACTGCTGCCAGACGCAGAGCGGTGCAGTCCGTCCCTCCGTCCACCTTTCTCTCTACCAGCCTCTCGGATTCATGTTGATGCCCCCTTCTTAAAAAGGCATCAGTGAGTCATGATGAAGCGATGGATAGGTAGTGCGAGTCAGCTAGTCAGTCAGTGATGCTGCTCCATGCTAGCCTAGCACTGTGATGTGAACGGCTGCTGATGCTGAATACATCTTTTCACAGTGGTAGAGGGGTAACCTGGCAACAGGCGCTCTCCTCTCCCAGCCAGCCAGTTGTTAAGTGAAGATCACGTTTGGAGAAGACCAAATCTCCCTCTCTCTCCCCCCCTCTCCCTTATCATAATAACCAGGCAGAATTAGCTGTTTCGTAGCGTCTTAACAAGGTTTAGCCAGGCGTTGTCGTGAAGTCATGACACACGCTTCACAGGAGGAATTCTCCCTTTCAGCAGGTGATGATTATAAACTACAAAAGCGAAGGAGGATCCATTGTCTGAAAATGAATGCACATGACTAGAATGAGCTGTGCTAAAGGCTTACTATGTAACGTGTGTGCGTATAGGCTACAGTAGAGAAAGAGCACTGAGGGCATGGCATTGTTCCTGGGGTCTGGATGGTGGCCTTTCTCAGCACGTCAACACACAACCTTCTGCCAACAACAGTAATATGGACACACACCTCACCCCCCTGCACTGGCTACTCCATGTTTGTTATATGCAGTCTGTCAGCATAGTGAGAGAGGAGAGGATTAACCATATCATAGCCCCTACAACAGGGGGGTCATTTGTAACCTTGGCTGATAAAACCATAGAACCCTACCTTAACAGCTTGAGGTCAAAGTTGTCCTTAACCACAGATTTAGGATCAGATTACCAGACCAATAATCTTAGGGTAACCATTAGAGGCGTGAAAAATATCTGACCCTGTATCAGTGGTTTAAGACAACGTCTACTAACTCCACCTCTAAGGTCTGACAGAACAGATGCATTCTGGTCATGGCGTGAGGAGAGGGTGGGCGGCAGAGAGAGGAGTGATTCCAGACCTCACCGCATGTGAAGCGGCTGTTGGTTCGCCATGGGAATGGGAGTGAGTGATAGGTCAGCTGCAAAAGAAGGACCCGGTCGGTCAAAGGACAGAGCAGGGCTGTCCCAGCAGATGCACAGTCATAAATCAGGACCCAGTCACCCCTGCACCCATAAATACTGCTGGTAATCTGGGTGTTGACTAGTGCACCCCTGATTGGGCAGAAAAATGTCCATACCTCATCTATGAGACTCATCTCATTATAGATTACTAAATCATTGAGCAGCACAGAGGATATTTGTGTTTACATGCTAACAAAAAAAGTACATAATTGTGAATTGTGACAATATTGTCCACCTAGCTTTCTGTTTCCTCATGGGGACAGTATAATACTAGAAGCACACCACAATGGTATACAACCCTAGTTGCCCTGGGAATTCAATGCACTGATGGATGAAAGCACTTACATGAGAGCTATTCGTCACACGTTCAGTAAACCGCAAGTCAAGAACTGTCAAAACACTAGTCTTACATTAACAGCTGTACAATTCAATTAGGGCCTGCACTCACAAAGGAACACATTCACTGCTGCTGTACAAAACATGTACTGAGAACACAGACACTTTAATTGCCAAACAACAGAGCACAGATGATCTCTAAATGAACCACAACATGCACGAAACACATATATGTTTGGTACCCCAAACACCACAGCCATAAACTGACAGCAGACAGTGGTATTCACCTGTGTAATGCAAAGCCCTTAAAGATAGGCAAGCAAGGCCGAACATGTGTCAGAAGGGGTTCTGCTCTCTCCCACCTCTGCCTCCCCTCCATCTCCCCCTTCCGCCAGCACACATGGTGCGAGGTAGGGGGGGGGGGGGGGTCGGGGAGACACCTCTGCTCTGTACCACCCTCCTGGGTATGTGGTGGTATTTTGAGTTTAATGTCACAAGAGGTGGCTGGGGCATGCTTGGCAGGTGACTCAGTCAGAGCTCTCTCTCTCTGAGGGAGGTGTAGAGAGAGATAAGACCACTAAAGGAAGCATGAATGATTCAGTTCTTCACTTCTATAACCTGCAGCTAAGATGCCAGACAGAGACAGAGAGAGAGACAGACAGAGAGAGACAGACACAGAGAGACAGACACAGAGAGAGAGAGAGATGTGGATATATACACATATCTATATCTATCTATATAAAAAACGTTGGCAATATGTACACTGCCAATAAAGTGAATTGAATTGAGACACACAGAGAGAGAGAGAGAGAGATAGAGACACACACAGAGAGAGAGAGAGAGAGAGAGAGCGTGAGACACAGAGAGAGAGAACGCGAGACACAGAGAGAGACAGAAAGAATGAGAAAAAAAAAAGGAGGGAGGTGTAGAGAGAGATAAGACCACTATCAAGGAGGCATGAATGATTCAGTTATTAACTTCTACAGCTTGCAGCTAAGATGCAGCCACGATGCCAGACAGTCAGAGGAGCTGAAATTGAACATTATTTTCACCTTGATGGAGTATTAAGATTTTCCTCCTTCCTTGGTCTTACAGGAGTCACGAAGAAGATGGTTGTCCTTACTAAAAGTGCAAGCAAATTAGTGTTTTTCCATTGGTCATGTTCACAATCACAACCATTTAGGCTCCAGTACCTCACAGATGGAGGGAAGTAATAGCTAAACACATTCAGACAAGCATGACATCAATGACAGGAACCAATCATTCAGTAAAATGAATGCGCAGGCAGCTAAGGAGAACATCATAGATCTTCCTGGATCTTAAGTAAAGAATCCTGAAGGGACTTTGAGGAGGCTCTTATTCCCAAAAGCACCAATACCATGCAGGCGGCAGATGGTCACATGATCTACTTCAGCGTTACTTTGTGGGAGAGGCTTGACGAGGAGCCATTCATCACTAAACTGTACCGGACCACCGATACCCGGCTTAGATCACCTCCACCCATTCCAGCTGCACTCCATGATACAAGACATCAGAATGCCTGGAAATCAATACCCCCTTTAAAGGAGCCCTTTAACCCTATCCTGCTGAAGGGACATAAATCAGGACTGATATACCAGCATCCCCTCTGTCTTCCCCGTCTGTCCAGCGTCTGAGCATGTCTGAATTGAAAGCTGAGAAAACAAAGAGCAGAATGAGTAATCAAGCAGTAAGTTGGTACTCTTCTGCCCTTAGAGGAGGGAACAAGGTCACAGCTGAGTCTGACCAGTGACAGACAACCAGGGCAGTTGACAAGAAAACGTGCAACAGAGACAGAATGGCAGGGAAACTACAGAGCACTGAATAAATGTGCTTTTCGTTGCTAAACTAAGGAGGACAACCCAGCTGCCCAAAGCCTCTTCTCTTTCCCTTCTGTGTTCTCTGCAGACAGGCCAAGTCAGTCCTTGTTCAGATCACACTGGCAAAAACAGTGATGTGTGGCAGTGCTACCGAGCCCTGTGGGACCCCGGCCTGAATTACAAAAAGAGACAGAAAGCAGGAAAGACAATTCTCCAGTCTTTTGCCTTTAACTTTGCCAGGCAACACAATATGTACTACTGCATCATGGCATCACTGACTTCAAAGCGCCGGGACTATTCATTATATATCAGATGAGATGCACCAGGTGTACAGGGGCCTTAGGAGATCAGATCAGCATCTCTGCTGCACTTTAACAAGTCCCGACCAAGAGGAAGAAACGTTGCGATGAGGGAACGATGGACGGAGGGAAGGAGGAAGGAAGGAGAAGGAGAAGGGGGGGCTTGTGTTACAGTACAGACAGCTGTTAAACATTACTGGGTTAGATGAACGTAGCCCAGCTGCAGTGTAACATCAGACCCCAAGCCCCCCTGAAGCTCCCCTGAAGCCCAGGCCTCCCGGACACAGAGGAGAGGAGACTACATGGAGGAGACTATATTGAGCTTCAGCTCCAATCAAATCAGCAGAGTAAATCACTATGAAGGCTAGCGCCTGACGCCTACACTGTCACCTCACTACAGGACATCATAACCAGAGTGAGGAGGGAGGGAGGGTCAGGAGTGAAGTTAGGACAACAGAGAAAAGGACAGTAAGCATGAGAGAAAAATTATTATATCAAGAGTGATCAGAAAGAGCGAGGTGAGGAAGGTGAAAGAGAGAAGGAGTTGAGAGGTAAAAGAGAGAAATAGATCAAGATAGAATGTGTGGCGAGTAAGAGAGTTGAGGTAGAAGTTCTGCCAAGGCTGGGCTTTAAAAGGAGCTTGCCAAACTGTGTTAGCGACAGCGTTCCAAGTATTAGGGCTGTCACAGGCCCAGACAGAGGTAATGGATAACCAACACATGGAAAAGATTCCCTGCTCCACCAGATTACTTTAACAGCTCTGCAGACAGTTGTGCTGCAACAGTTCTACATTTCTATGTCAAATAAAAAGGTATGTAGGAGGTATGTGAGGATTTTCCAAAAATGTGTCGGGTGGCTGCGTCTTGGGCGACTGGTGGAATTTGAAGCTGCAAGTGCTGCATTTTGATGAGCTATAGTGTTATTATCAAATTGTTTTCGGATCCTCATCACAGATGGTGTGGTTTTTTGGTATACAGCGTAGGCTTCCAGTATGCAAATACTTTCTTTGGAGGGCTGCTCTGTGTCCAAACATCGAAAAGAGTAGGTGACATGTTTCTGCAAGTCACCGTGAGAGATACTAAACACAACGATAAATATCTTCTTACACTGATCAAAGGATGGAGGATGCAGATGGGACCACACACAAAGGGTCGGTTATTCGCCAGCAGCAGAACTGGACTGTGACGGTATGTAGATAAACTACATGACCAAAAAGTATGTGGACACCTGCTCGTCGAACATCTCATTCCAAAATCATGGGCATTAAAATGGAGTTGTTGTTGGAACATGTTGGAACATTGCTGCGGGGGACTCAGCCACAAGAGCATTAGTGAGATCGGGCACTGATGTTGGGCGATTAGGCCAGGCTTGCAGTCTGCCTTCCAATTCATCCCAAAGGTGTTCGATGGGGTTGAGGTCAGGGCTCTGTGCCGGCCAGTCAGGTTCTTCCACACTGATTTCGACAAACCATTTCTGTATGGAACTCGCTTTGTGCACGGGGGCATTGTCATGCTGAAACAGGAAACGGCCTTCCCCAAACTGTTGCCACAAAGTTGGAAGCACAGAATGGTTTAGAATGTCATTGTATGCTGTAGCGTTAAGATTTCTCTTTACCGAAACTAAGGGGTCTAGCCTGAACCATGAAAAACTGCCCCAGACATGGCCAAACCCAGATTGGTCCGTCGGACTGCCAGATGGTGAAGCGTGATTCATCCCAGTTTCCACTGCTCCAGAGTCCAATGGCGGCGAGCTTTACAACACTCCAGCTAAAGCTTGGCATTGTGCATGGTGATTTTAGGCTTGTGTGCGGCTGTTCGGCCATTTCATGAAGTTCCCGACAAACAGTTATTGTGCTGACGTTTCTTCCAGAGGCAGTTTGGAGTGAGTGTTGCAACCAAGGACAGATTAATTTTACACACTTCGGCGGTCCCGTTCTGTGAGCTTGTGTGGCCTACCAATTTTGCGGCTGAGCCGTTGTTGCTCCTAGACGTTTCCACTTCACAATAACAGCACTTACAGTTGACCGGGGATGCTCAAGCAGGGCAGAAATGTTGGAAAGGTGGCATCTTATGACAGTGCCACATTGAAAGTCACTGAACTCTTCAGTAAGGCAATTTCCACCAGGGACATTATGAGGCAAATAATATTCTCTGGATCAATTTACATGACAACAAATGCGGAAAAAGTAAAAAAAGATTGCACAAATCTGTTGAATAGCGATCGTGGTGTACTATAAAGAGTCTCTCTCATTTCAGCAATAACTTCATTTCTGACAAGGTTGCATAGCAAAGTCGTTTATTCTTTCATCTTTCATCTTCTTCAGCCAAAGCTTGTTAACGCAGCGACTTTGGCATCAGCATCTCCGAGCTCAGCCAATCCAGAGTGACGTGACCCAATGGGTATGTCTCGACTCTCATCTCCTGCCAACATTGACGCAAGGTGACAGCTATGTGCACAGGTGTGTCACCCAACAGAACCCGCTATTAGCCAACAGGTTTGCTCTGCTACCTGTGTATGGGAACTGTGAGAATGATGATGGTGGTGAGGAAACTTGACCTGGTGTAAATAGAAGGCTCATAGTTTTAATGCCCTAGCTACATAACCTTGCCCCCAGGCTAATTGCTAGAGGGCCGGCTGGTGGACAGGACTACTATTTTACCCTCACATCTCTAGTGCTAATTTTTAAGCTCCTCCTCCTGTTGTTGTTGTTGTTGTTGTATTTGAATCCTCTCCAGCTCTAGTCTGATCAGTGTTGTCATTGTTGCTGGATGCGGTTGTCATGAGCCTGCTTTGAAACGGGTGACTGTTGGAAAAAGTCCCAAACTTCTCACTAGGGATATGGGTCCTGGTCTGCCCATGAAGAGATAAACAATTATAGAGATGCAAGAAGAAAAACAACCATGCCGAACAAGTTTATAAGCAACTCACCCAGGAATAAAAACGTGTATTGAGAAAACGGCTCAACCAGTCACCCAATAACTAAATGTAGACTGCTAAACCCGTCACACCGGTTCCATAAAACTATGGTGATCTATATGCTAACTCTTGATGAAACAGCCCTACCACCCTAACTCCATCTGTTCATGCCATAACATATGGCAACGTGTCCAATTTACTGTAGCTGTATCTCCTCAGAGGCACCGGGGAGGAGAGAAGGGCTCTCTAAAGTGCAGCTGGTTAGGAAAATGACCAAGAGAGAAAAAAAACTAAAAAACTAATTAAGTCAAATTGATTCCACAAACCCGGAGGAGGCTACAGCCACACTTCAGTAGCTGATTAATTTGTTTTGTAGAACAGTACACTACACCACGAAAGACTCTATATACACATTACGCCACGTCCCATTGTCCTGTACACTGTCAAACAAAGAGGGATGCTATGTTACCTAACTGGTTACGGCTATCCACAAGCGAAGGGAAAAGGAGAAAAGACTGTACATGCGAGAAGGAATTCTACAACAAGCAAAATGATCATGTTGTTTGTACGTGGCTGCTATGAACGTGAACTGCGTTTGCCGATTCTGTTAAAAAATGTTTCTTAAACAGAAAGAAACGGGGATAAACATACCTGAATTTGTCCAATAGAAACTTGTGTTGGCAACTGTTGGACTAATGATTACACCCTTTACCAGCTAGATGCAGGCAAAAGTGTGTAAGGCGGTATTGAATGTGTGACTGTCACCTTGATTACTCATTTTTCCTCGACCTGTGCACCTACGTAGTAAACATTCATAGGCTAGGTTGTAGCAACCTCATGAAGGGAATATGGATATTTTTAGTATCATGTAGTAGCCTAAACCTATGGATGTTACATTGAACTGGGTGAATGGAATATGAATGAAAGTCATTCAATATGCTGTAATAGAAATAAGGCCATGAAAAATAAAAAAATAATTGCCCGTCAACGACCGCCACTGATATACATACATACATACATACATACATACATACATACATACATACATACATACATACATACATACATACATACATACATACATACATACATACATACATACATACATACATACATACCCCAGGGTATGACTTAGCTAAAAGGCTTTTTATGATCTTGTACTGAGGGTGCGTTAATAAATATAGACCCACAGCCGCAAGCAGCTGAATGCTCCAGTCACTTCATCACAGGAGAAATACTATCCTCTAACTGGACATTAACTATATCTGAATGGATTCCAAGAAGACATGGTCTATTAATATGAGGATTTCTGCTGGTTCGAAAGAAACCCCTATTAGAATAGGCTCTATTAATGAATCAGTCCTGTGATTAAGAGTAGAGAGGCTCATCGGACAGCAGCTAAAGCTATTAAAATCAGCACAGACTAATCGAAACGGGGAATAACGTAGTCACTGACTGGGTCAACTCTAGAGTCATCTTAAAACAGAGACATACGAAGGAAGAGGACTCCGTTTGCTAACATTACACAATTACAAAACCACCACGTTCCCTTCCCACTCCTCCCCTGCTCGACAGAATCGCCACAGCAAGGACTTACGAGTCACGCGTCATGTTGGAGGCAGCAACAGGTGTATCCAGCACCAACAACTGAGAAACGTCTGTCTGTCTGAGAGGGTCTGCCTTCGTCTGTGTCCTGTGAGAGGTGTCCAAAGAGCTGCCCGACAGCACAGGGAGGCGACTGTGTGGACTAGAGGATCCAACAGGCCTGCTGCTACTATGACCCCTCCTCCTCCAGTAGGCTAAATCCGGCGGTCAGGCAGCTCCCCAAAGAATGAATCCCTCACCCCAGGAATAAACATGCTGACTGAAAGGCGTCATGGGACGGTTTTATTCCGGGGCTTTTCTGAGAGAGCACCCCTCCCCCTCACATCTCACCTCTCCGTTCTCCTCCCTGGCGCCAAACCCATTCCTACCCCCTACCCAACAACCCCTTAGCGCTCGATGAACAGCACTCTGATAAGATGGTCCGGTGAGCAAGAGGGACATTTTAGATATGACTGAGGGACAAGCTAATGTATATTTATCTGTAAAGCTGTATCATGGTAGAGTATCTGTCTTTTCCATCCAACTGGGATTCAGTGAACGAGGGAATGAAGAGAACAACAGTCAACCTAATTCAAATAGGAAATGTGGGTCAATTCTTTAGTGTGGAATATGTCAAGGATCAAAGGTCACAAGGTCCCTTTACAGACCGCCAGGGCTAGGTGGAGTTTACAGTAACACTGGGGTCCTAAATCAGCACCAAAATAGAATCCATACTCACTGAACCATCAGAAGGCATGGCCACTGGCCCACCATCCTAAACCTATTCTGAGAGGATTAATACTATCTGTCATTTGACTGCAGGACCTAAAGAGATTGTGCCACAGTACGATGAAGTTGCCCATAGACAGTGATCTAAGGGTAGATTTTCAGTCTGTACATACCCCCCCACGCCCACCAACTTCTAACTAAAGCGCCCTTGCCCTCCCTGTGGGACTTTCTCCTGTATCCATGGGGAAGATGGCACCACCCTGAGAGTGTACTGAAGTGAATGAGAGGAGGAGAAACTGGCAACTGTGACCGAAACAAAACTCACCACCACAATAAAACAAGTCCCTGTCTTAACACAGCGATCAAATATATCACCTCTTTATATAAAGAGCTCTCTCCCTCTCCAGTTCACATTTTCTCCTTGTGGTCCATTGATCCTGTTTCTATGGTGACGTGGCCCTTTCATTCCAGCGCAGGGAAATGTGCCAGTGGATTTACAGGATTAGGGAGACAGAGGAGCGAAGCCTTCATTCTGCCTCTCACAGACGCATTGTGTGTCCGTCCCTCTTTTGTCCTGGGTTAAAAACATCCTGCACTGCAAAAACACAGAGCGAAGACCTGGTTCAGCCCAGGTCAGTAGTCTGGTGGGTTGGTACTAAACACAACTCACTGCAGACCAAGTCTCCTAGCCTAGCGGAGGCACATGGCCTAGCATATCCCCAAGGATGACACACAAAAAATATATACATTTGGGTTTGGAACCAGTTTAGGGAACAGAAACAAAAACAAAAACCAGAAAATAACTACATTTTTCAAGGAACAGAAACGTGAATGAAAGTGATCTATAATGTTCCGGAACAGAACTATTATTCTAGTTCTAGAATTCTTCAAAAAAACACAACAAAGTACCCATGCAAAGCCCTCACTCTGAAAACCTTTGCCAGTGTGTGCGCGTGCATGTTTAGGCTACCTGCCGATCCCGCTCCCAAGCACAGGCTACTGTACTGACGTTACAAGCATCATTCAGAAGATAGGGAGAGATTTTTTTATTAGCTAGAGAAGAATGGATTGGATACTATAGGCCTAGTGATCATGTTTCACATCGGATTTATTAACTACAAAAAGGTAAGACGTGTTTTAAATTCTGGTGCTGCTCTGCACACACAAGCTTGTTAGCTAGCTAGCTCTGGTCCAAGCTTGTTAGCTAGCTAGCTAGCTCAAAGGACATTTGAAGTTCCGCCATAGAAGTAGCTCCTCCTAGGTATAATTCTGTGGACCTAATTCAGAAAATACATGTCATAACAAGATGCCCACCCTTCAAGCCTCCTCAACCCTCTCTTGCGCTCTTCCCACCTGCAAAATGTCAGTTGCATCTTGCGGCCATCTTGCTACACTTGGCTGTCCATCACAAAAAACTTGATTTCACAGGTAAAAAAAAGAAAAATAGTGGTTCTGTTCAATTGTACAATTGGAAAATAATTTTGGTTCCAACACCTGTTAAAAATGCAGCGGTAAGTGGAGCTGCATCTGTCAGACGCTGGAGAGGAAATTGTCCCATGGAGGGAATCACAGTGCCGTCTGAATCCGCACATAAATCAGAGGCCTGCTGAGCTAGCTGGGTGGCTGAGGAGAAACTTGTCTTATTTGTTAGCAACCAGCCGTTGCTACAATAACCTTGAAACCGGTAGAAGCAGCCTTGTGTAGTCTTCTGTAGTGTGTGGTTGTGAAAATTCACTGATGCGCAGCAGAGAGCTGGGGGAGTCTGGAGACACTCATGGAGTTGTGCGCCTGCATACTATTACTAACACGCATAATGAGCTTGAGGTCAGGCACTATCATACTATGAGTAGAGCACAACCAATGTAAATTAATTAGATATGTAAAAAAAATAAAAAAATAAAAAATAGAAAAAAAGAAAAGAAAGGAACAATATAAACCAGTACTTTTCTGGGTTCAAACCTAGACCAACACTCCTACTCTGAGACTCTTTTGTAGATATGAGTCCTGGTCTGGTCTGTGTAACTATCTGCAAAATAGCTTTTTGTTCTGAGCAGTAAAGAGCTGAGTGATGAGGGCTGGTCCTGGTTGTTCCTCTATGGCTTAACAGTGAGCAGCATGAGGCTGCTGGCCTTCATAGCACTGATCTCTGTGGCCCAAACACAGCCACTGCTTTTATGTCAAACTCACGTCTGCTTGGGAACGCAACAGAGACTGTTAGTGTCTATCTTAGTGTGAGAGATATAGAGGTAGAACCACCACAGGGACATGTTCTCCTGAACTACAACACACGCATCTCTTAGTGATTTTTGAAGATACCATGCTGTTGTGTAAATGCACCATTACAAGCATTTCAAATGAATTTTCCCTGATCCATAGAAGACTTAAGATCTTAAGATGAATGCACTATAAGTCGCTCTAAATAAGAGTGTCTGCTAAATTAATCATATGTAAGAATGGATAGGTGGGAAGGTCTGCCGGGCATCACAGACGGGCACCGCCAGGAGCACCCCTGGGACCCTCGGCCTAGATTATAAATGCTCCTTTGAGGCCCCCTGATTGACAGGTCAACGGAAGCATCAGTCTGCCTTGTGGGTTCTTTCGGTCAGCCTATCAGCAGACTTCCCTGCCTGGTCACAAGCTGGATCTGGCCCACTGCAATGCTGAGACCATAATCCCTAAATCTTTTAATATCACGTTGAAAATGCTCTGCTGTATGGACAAAAATGCCATGATGGACAAAGATGAAGTTTCACAGCAATGGTGAGGTTGGACTCTGGGGTTGGGCTGAATCCGACAACCCTAGGACATGTAGCAGTCATACACAGGGCAAACCTCAAGGCCTATGCTACTGTAGTCGACTATAATCAGGCCATGGACTTGACCTATCCCTGTAAGCTCCAAAAACACCTTACAGAGGGAAGAGGCAGGAAGCAAAGCTTGATAAATTGCTTACAGTATATGGGTAATATGCAGTCAATGAAATAAGCAAAGTCAATATACCCAAACAAAAAAAATCAATCACATATATTGATTGTGGAATTTACCTTAAAAACCTACATTTAGCAAATTGACTCATTTGGTGAAACTAATTGTGGTAAACACATGTAAACCATGTTTGATGTATTTGATACCATTCCACCCTATTCTGCTCCAGACATTACCACAAGCCTGTTCTCCCCAATGAAGGCAATCTACAGTATACTAAAACAAGTTAGGGCTGTACTTTTATTCAACGCAACACCAGCTATAGAGCACAAACATATATTGGTTGGAGGACGCCATGAATCTCAGTGAGATATAAACTGTCACTCCCACAAACAGAGCCCCTACATGAGTGGAATTCCACAGTCAGCATAAAACCAGTTCCAGAGTGCTAAACAAACAAGAAATCTGCTTCTGATTAAAATAACAAAGACTGGTCAGGAGGTGAACGGAAACCGTCACAGAATAAATCTGTCCACTTGTTTGGGGTAAAAAGGAGTTTACACATTGGGACCTCTGAAGTGGAAACGGGAAGAATTCTGCAATGTGAATTTAACGAGACGACTCCTTGCTGTGCTTATCAAAGCGGTGTAAATTCAGACTTTCCTGTATGCATAGTGGAGTGTGATGAAAAGGCACCTAAAAGATCCTAACATCTGATCTGTCAGTATCACTGCTAGAAATGTATCTATGACGAGAACTACGCTACCAACATAAAGAGTCAACTGAACAATAAACAAGTAAAAGTTATTGGAGGGGTGTTTTACTCTCTGGGATGTTAGTCTATTCTGTGGTACCTAACATAGCAATCATAACCGGATGACTCACACTCCCTGTTAAGATGCCTGAGCACATACCCAAATACTCTAACTTTGCACACAAGGTGTGTGTATGTATACTACCTTTCAAAAGTTTGGGGTCACTTAGAAATGTCCTTGTTTTTGAAAGAAAAGAGCATTCTTTGTCCATTAAAATAACATACAATTTATCAGAAATACAGTGTAGACATTGTTAATGTTGTAAATTATAATTGTAGCTGGAAATGGCTGATTTGTTATGGAATATCTACAGTTGAAGTCGGAAGTTTACGCACCGGTCTCTACATTGCAGATGATCTGAAGGCAGTCATCAATGACCTTGGACCACAGAAGGTATTTTCATGGTGGCCTATGGTGTCATCACTATCATTTTACAGATGTATGTTGAAAACGTTTTTGGGAGATGCGATGGATCATTGGGGATCATTCGGCAGGTAGCCGAGTGGTTAGAGCTTTGGGCCCGTAACCGAAAGGTTGCTGGATCGAATCCCCGAGGTGACAAGGTAAGATAAGGTAAAAGGTTTCTGTCGCCATATGATGTTAAATATATCTAATGCAAAAAAACATCTACATTTAAATGGTATTAATATTAATTTGCACATATTTCCGTTAATTCCCACGGAAAGTTTCCACCTCTGAATATTCCCCAAAATGTGCAACCCTACGATACACAACATGTTAAACCTCTGACTTCAACTTTACATGTCAGTACATACACACAACAAGTAGGTCACATGGGGGAGAGGCGTTGTGCCGGGAGGGTTGCTTTATTTGTTTTTTGAAAACAGGTTTGCTGTTCACTTGCGCTGTATAAGATGGAAGGGAGTTCCATGCACTCATGGCTCTGTATAATACTGTATGTTTCCTTGAATTATTTCTAGACCTGGGGACTGTGAAAAGACCCCTGGTGTCATGTCTGGTGGTGTAAGTGTGTTGGTCAGTGCTGAGTGTAAGTTGACTATGCAAACAATTTGGAATTTCCAACACAATGTTTCTTATAAAAACAAGAAGTGACGCGGTCAGTCTTTCCTCAACTCTTAGCCAAGAGAGACTGGCAGGCATTGTATTAATATTAGCTCTCTGATTTACAACGAAGAGCACGGTGTGCCGCTCTGTTCTGGGCCAGCTGCAGCTTAACTATCAAGGGGTATGAATACTTTATGAAGACATTGCATGTCTTTATGAATTGTCAGTGTTGTGGCCGACAAAAAATAATGGTCATGCCTAAAGGAACATTTTTGTTGAATACGAAGTGAACAGGGTGCATTGATCCACACACACAGAGACAGACCAGCAGTTCAGCTCTTAAAGCAGCCTTGCTAGGCCTCCTATGCGTGTGTAGTCTTCCATGCTGAGCGCATTGAATAGTTAATACAGAATATTTTTCCACATAGAAGGGGTTGCCCAGGCAACGCAAAATGCAAGGAAATCTAAATTATCTGATGTTCGTTTCGAAAAAAGTTTAGTCCTCAAAAGGAAGAGAGCGAGAGGTGGTAAACATATATATTCAGAGGTTAAGGTAGATGTGGTGGCATTAACTCCACAATAAACTAGCCCGAACAAACATCTTTATTTTTTTGTTTGCGTGACAATGGAAACTCTGAAGGAGAATAGTTTGACACATTCATTCCCCTGACTGAGGACATGCTGCATGTTTCGTGACTGCTTGGTGCAATTGCTCAGATCTGGGGATGAAATTGTGAAAAGGAACACATCATTTCTAGAGGAAAGAGAACTGGTAGAAGGGACTCTCTTATTTTTTGGGCAAAATGTGAACTGCCTGAAAAACTCCAAACAATTAGTGGGAGAGAAGGGGGGGTACAGCCGGCCCCGGCCCCCGCCAGTTTAACCTCTCCTCTATGCACGGGGGGGGAACGCTAGAGCTTTCTAATGACCCATTATCAAAACCAAGCACGCACCAGGCCCCTATTGTGGAGAGAGAGTTTGTTGTTGGCAAATGTGTTGCGGTTAAATAAGACTTGTTTAACCCTAGCTAAACGACAACATCATATGACTGTATGATGGATTGTGTCGAGACTTTTAGCAAACACTTCTATAGATGTTGTTTCAGAACCGGAGCAGTCAGTATCACTGTCATACTGACTACTGTAGTCTGACTGAAACAATATATCACACTTCATTATACACACTGCACCACTGCACCTCCCATCCCTCTGCCAGCGTCTGTTTAAATACAACAAGATGTTTCTGTCCTTTGTCCAAGGATATGTGATTAAATCCTTGCCCTGCTAAGAGCCTCTGTGTCGGTGTGTGATTGGACACTAGCTTTTATTCCACTAGGATGTTTTCTAGCACTGGTGGCAGAGTTAGCGGGTGGAAAAACCTGTCAGAATTACGAAGAATGGATAGAAATTCTCTGTCAGGATGATCTTATTGACCAAAGGCGTTCCACTCAAACGCAACCCTTTTTCCATGGTATGTGTAACTTATTACCCAAGAGGCCTTGCTTTAAAAAGTTTCAACAGACAAACAATAGCCAATGTTGTTTCTGTATGTTGATATTTTGGCAGGCGCAAATCACCGTGTATAGGACGATTCAACACCAGCGGAGGCAGAAACTATTTTTTTGGGGGGGTTCTGTTTGACCTTAAGAACACATACTTTGCCATTGAAAAATTTATAGAATTACAGGAAATTAGCTGTCCCAGTGAGCCAAGGGGATAGAGAGGGCCGGAGAGCCATGTGAAGCCCCACAGGGAACCACCAATCACAGCCTGGTCAGGATAATCAAAGGGAGACACGCCCACTAACACACTGCCATACTACACTACTGCTGCTCCACATAAAAGACATGAAAAACATCAACATACAGAAATATTTGGGTCCAAAACATTCGGGTCCAATACAAAGTTCTCATTGTATGAATTTAAAATTTTGTTTTGCCAGTATTGCATTATCATTTGATCCACATTCAGATATCAGTTCAGCTTTTTATATGTCCAGTACACGACTGAATATCCAGCATATAACTTAATTGAATGAATGATCAATGCTGTTGTCACAAAGCTGAATGACAGGTTCTGCGCAACAGTGGGCGTGTCTGTGAAAGTGTGTGACTCACGACCTTCTACTAGCCCACAGCCGCTTACACTCCTGATTCGCTGACCCTTTAGCCTCTGACCTTCTAAATCGCTCATGGCGGCAAGCCGCTGGTCTGACTGTGACCCGTCCTGTAGTCCATTGTATGATTCAGGTTTCTGTGGAAAAAACCTGTCAGAATTTCAAAGGATGGATAGAAATTCTCTGTCATGATGATCTTATTGACCAAAGGCGTTCCACTCAAACTCAACCCTTTCCATGGTATGTGTAACTTATTACCCAAGAGGCCTTGCTTTAAAGTTTCAACAGACAAACAATGGCCAATGTTGGTTCTGTATATTGATACTTTGGCAGGCGCAAATCACCGTGTATAGGACGCCAGCGGAGGCAGAAAATATTTTTGGCATCTCAGATTGTTCTGGCAATTCACAGAAACTTAAAATGGGAAGAAGGATGTTTGACATGCTTTTTACATTTGTATCACAATTGTTTTGAGAAAATCAATATGAAAGTGGTCATTTTAGGCCCGTTTTAGACTTATACATGCCTCCTGTAAGACCTTATGATCCGTGAACCCTACATGATACAAATAACAATACTCTAACAATGTGTCCCAACGTATGGAGTATGTCTAGATTCTGAAATACAAATTTACATTAATTTATTCAACATTACAAATATTAATACAAATATCTCAAAAGTACTCATTTGATAATGTTCATTTGGAACAATATGCTCTACAAGTATATATGTCCAGAGTGGCCTCTCTGCCATTTCTGAAGTTCTGATACATGTTATGAGAGCCACCAATACAGTGAATGGTAAATGGATTCAAAGGGTGGTCCTATCATTAAAAGTACCAGAGCCCACTCTGGAAATTTGACGTGTTTGAAGAGTATATTGTTCCAAACAATAAATAAGCTAAATCTAAAATTGTATTTTTGAGATATTAATATTGTTAAAGTTGAATAATTACATATTTGAGAGCACACTATAAGGAGTGTAATGACACCAAGATGTTGTCTGTATTATTGTATTATCATAGGGCTTTATAGGAAGCATGTCTGAAAAGGGCTTAAAATGTCCACTTTCATCATGATGTTCTCAAATTGTTTGAGATAAAAATGTCAAACATTCTTCCTCCAAATGAAGTTTGTATGTGAGAATTGCCAGAACAATCTGAGACACCAAAAATATTTTTTGCTTACGCTGGTGTGGGATCGCCCTAGAGGATTGGTGTGGGATCTCCCTAGAGGAATGGTGTGGGATCTCCCCTAGAGAAATGGTGTGGGATCTCCCTAGAGAAATGGTGTGGGATCTCCCTAGAGAAATGGTGTGGGATCTCCCTAGAGAAATGGTGTGGGATCTCCCTAGAGAAATGGTGTGGGATCTCCCTAGAGGAATGGATAACATAATATTTTGAGGTCTGAATGCAGGAAAGTAGTGGGTAAGGCTGAGGCAGGGGTGGCTGTTGCAGTGCTGCCATTTTCTGGGCTGTAAACGTTCCTTTGACCTCTCAACTGTTCTGGAACAGCTTTCACTGAGGAGAGTTAGACCACAGAAAGGATCACTTGAAATTGTATCTACAATTGAAGCGCTCACATAGAAAAGTGAAGTGAGAGAGAAAAAACATTTTTGGGCTCTCCCTCTGTGACTCGGTGAAAGCACAGGGCTCCCGAGTGGCGCAGTTGTCTAAGACACTGGATCTCAGTGCTAGAGGAGTCCCTACAGACAACCTGGTTCGTATCCAGACTGTATCACAATCAGCCGTGATTGGGAGTCCCATAGGGCAGCACACAATTGGTTTGGCCGGTTGTAGGCCGTCATTGTAAATAAGAATTTGTTCTTAACTGACTTGACTAGTTAAATGAATAAAACAAATAATTAAAAAGCCAGTGTGTGCCAATCTAAATCCAGCCTTTTCTCACTGACTGATTGTTTTAGAGCTGGGGCTCCACTTGGCTTTGACGGCACTCCATAGTTGAGCTCCTAATGTCGTTTTGGATAGATAATATGCCCAGTAGCCTCCCACTGAGCAGTGAGCACTAGCCCATACAGCACAGTAGAGAGGAAGCCGTCAAAAGGCCTATTACAGAAACCCTGATCTTAAAGTGAGCGGATATAAACTTCTGTTCGTGTCCATTGACTCACCGTCTGCCACCCAGCTGCTTCTGAAAAGCATTTGGTTGTTGCTAGTCTAAACACACACACACACACACACACACACACACACACACACACACACACACACACACACACACACACACACACACAGCCGTGGGTGGGTCTAGTGACCTATTTCCTTTGACAGTTGTCGTTTTCTGTCTTCCACTGGTGTCCATGTGTTTTTTTTGTTTACATTAGTACAGTATGTGTAGGTTGACTTAATTTTCCTGGCACTGGTTCTGGCTCAGTGACTAATCCCACTAGCGGCCTGTCTTCAGAGTTAGAGGAGGAGAGCTCAGTTGAACCAAGATATACATCCAATGATACGCTATGAAAGATCACCCCGTGCTCTACAGCCCTTTCTCTTACAATAACCATGGGTTTATTATTTCTCTGGGAGTGTGTCTGTGTACATTAGAAGTGTGTATTTTGTGGTCTTCTGTTATGCAACAGGTCATAAGAAGCACCTGAGAAAGATGAGGGTTACGGTTCAACATTGTCTAGACGCAAAGCTTCCAGCCATCTCTTGACACAGTAGGCTAATTATGTCCCAATACAAAGGGCTGCATGGCATGTTCTGTTATAAATTAATTGGACGCCATATCTCCATCAGAGCCCATCAGCCCAGACTGCAGTGCCTTCTGTGGCGCAGTCAGTCAGTGGACACAGATCAGACGTCATCTCAATGACCTTTATCGTGTGTGTCGGCGCACATCAGAGTGCTCAATACTGTCCTGATGGATGACGGGTGTCTTGGTCTCTCTGTGTGTATCTGTATCATACATGAGCCAGGGATGGGCCTGCCTGCCTGCCTGGATGCTGGCATTTAGCGGCAGCAGATGTCACTAATGAAAAATGGAAGGGCTTAAGAGAGGGGGGATGGTGTTTGGTGCTGCCTAACCGCCTGCTTATGTGGCAAGCCGAGCAGGAGCCTGGGCAGGATATAGCCACTACTGAGGCATGCAACGATGGGCAGGCGTCTTTCACTGGCTGTTGATTTATCACAGTGCTGGTCTTTGGTGCATGAGTCTGATGGACTGAATTAACTCATCTTGACCAGGGAGGTGTTTTTCTCCCCAGTAAATCACCTCCGACAGACATGATGGACTGCAAAGAGCAGTGTCATCTGCCCTGTCATATCTGCATGATTGCAGAATGAGAATGTCGGTCTCCATCTTTGCCATGTATTATCTCTTTCTCTCTCCCTTCCTCTCTTGGCCTGCCTCTCTCTCTCCCTCCCTCTCTTGGCCTGCCTCTCTCTCTCCCTCCCTCCCTCTCTTGGCCTGCCTCTCTCTCTCCCTCCCTCCCTCTCTTGGCCTGCCTCTCTCTCTCCCTCCCTCCCTCTCTTGGCCTGCCTCTCTCTCTCCCTCCCTCCCTCTCTTGGCCTGCCTCTCTCTCTCCCTCCCTCCCTCTCTTGGCCTGCCCCTCCCCTCTCCTTGCCTGCCTCTGCCCTCTCCTTGCCTGCCTCTGCCCTCTCCTTGCCTGCCTCTGCCCTCTCCTTGCCTGCCTCTGCCCTCTCCTTGCCTGCCTCTGCCCTCTCCTTGCCTGCCTCTGCCCTCTCCTTGCCTGCCTCTGCCCTCTCCTTGCCTGCCTCTGCCCTCTCCTTGCCTGCCTCTGCCCTCTCCTTGCCTGCCTCTGCCCTCTCCTTGCCTGCCTCTGCCCTCTCCTTGCCTGCCTCTGCCCTCTCCTTGCCTGCCTCTGCCCTCTCCTTGCCTGCCTCTGCCCTCTCCTTGCCTGCCTCTGCCCTCTCCTTGCCTGCCTCTGCCCTCTCCTTGCCTGCCTCTGCCCTCTCCTTGCCTGCCTCTGCCCTCTCCTTGCCTGCCTCTGCCCTCTCCTTGCCTGCCTCTGCCCTCTCCTTGCCTGCCTCTGCCCTCTCCTTGCCTGCCTCTCTCGCACTCTCTCAATTTTTGCATGCCTTCCCCATCCCTCTATATACCCCTGACCTCTCCTCTCCTCTAGTCTGGTCTTTGAAACCCCCAGGAAGGCGTGGTTGTGCTGGGAGCCGTGTGGCTAGTTGAGGCCAGAGCATTGGGTAGTCCATGCTGGACAGGTGGCTCCTATGTCTGCCCATCTGTCCCTGGTAAGAGCAGCTGTTCTGTGGTTTCTTTTCCCCTTCCACCTCCCTGCTGTGTTCTCTCTCCAGACAGGGGGTCATGTTGCCTGGTTCCCAGAGGCAGGATTTCCAACCTCTTTCTTTAGAAGTAGGGCAGGGAGACCCACGGGAGCTAAAGACAGTAGTGATGTCTCAGTAACAGTAGTGATGTCTCAGTAACAGTAGCGATGTCTCAGTAACAGTAGCGATGTCTCAGTAACAGTAGCGATGTCTCAGTAACAGTAGTGCCCTTGCCAGGTGTGTGTGAAATGTGTTTTGTTTCAGGTGTGGGGTGACTGTAGGAGCTGCTTGGGACCAGATCAATCCAGTTTCACATTTTATTTTTTAAAAGTTCTCAGTGGCAATATGTTACTTTTTGGGCAACCCGACCAAATTTACATCAAAATGTGAGTTATAGATCTATCAATCTACTTGAAAGCAATTTTAAGAAGCGAGATATACAGTTGAAGTCAGAAGTTTACATACACTTAGGTTGAAGTCATTAAAACTCATTTTTCAACCACTCCACAGATATCATGTTAACAAACTATAGTTTTGGCAAGTCGGTTAGGACATCTACTTTGTGCATGACAAGTAATTCTTCCAACAATTGTTTACAGAGATTATTTCACTTATAATTCACTATATCACAATTCCAGTGGGTCAGACGTTTACATACACTAAGTTGACTGTGCCTTTAAACAGCTTGGAAAATTCCAGAAAATGATGTCATGGCTTTAGAAGCTTCTGATAGGCTGATTGACATAATTTGAGTCAATTAGAGGTGTACCTGTGGATGTATTTCAAGGCCTACCTTCAAATTCAGTGCCTCTTTGCTCGACATCATGGGAAAATCTAAAGAAATCAGCCAAGACCTGTACAAACAATATTACGCAAGTATAAACACCATGGGACCACACAGCCGTCATACCGCTCAGAAAGGAGAAGCATTATGTCTCCTAGAGATTAACATACTTTGGTGCAAATCAATCCCAGAACAACAGCAAAGGACCTTGTGAAGATGCTGGAGGAAACAAGTACAAAAGTATCTATATCCACAGTAAAACAAGTCCTATATCGACATAACCTGAAAGGCCGCTCAGCAACGAAGAAGCCACTGCTCCAAAACCGCCAACTGCATATGGGAACAAAGATCGTACTTTCTGGAGAAATGTCCTTTGGTCTGATGAAACAAAAATAGAAATGTTTGGCCATAATGACCATCGTTATGTTTGGAGGAAAAAGGGGGAGGCTTGCAAGCCGAAGAACACCATCCCAACCGGGAAACACGGGGGTGGCAGCATCATGTTGTGGGGGTGCTCTGCTGCAGGAGGGACTGGTGCACTTCACAAAATAGATGGCATCATGAGGAAGGAAAATTGTGTGGATATATTGAAGCAACATCTAAAGACATCAGTCAGGAACTTAATGCTTGGTCGCAAATGGGTCTTCCAAATGGACAATGACCCCAAGCATATTTCCAAAGTTGTGGCAAACTGGCTTAAGGACAACAAAGTCAAGGTATTGGAGTGGCCATCACAAAGCCCTGACCTCAATCCTATAGAACATTTGTGGGCAGAACTGAAAAAGAGTGTGCGAGCAAGGAGGCCTACAAACCTGACTCAGTTACACCAGTTCTGTCAGGAGGAATGGGCCAAAATTCACCCACCTTATTGTGGGAAGCTTGTGGAAGGCTACCTGAAACGTTTGACCCAAGTTAAACAATTTAAAGGCAATGCTACCAAATACTAATTGAGTGTATGTAAACTTCTGACCCACTGGGAATGTGATGAAAGAAATAAAAGCTGAAATAAATCACTCTCTACTATTATTCTGACATTTCACATTCTTAAAATAAAGTGGTGATCCTAACTGACCTAAGACAGGGAATTTTTACTAGAATTAAATGTCAGGAATTGTGATTTGTCTAAAGGTGGAAACCGACTTCAACTGTATGTTCTATGTGCGCCATTTCTATCCTTCCCGTTCTTAAGTTTTGTTTTTGCGTCTTTTACTTTCAGTTTTGTACACCAGCTGAAACAACAGTATTTTTGGTTATAGAAAATATATTTCACAGCGGTTTAGATGGTACAATGACGGTCTACACTATACTAGCTTACTTTGTCACAAACTGAAATTATGCAAACTATTCAAGTTTTAGCCACCAGGAAATGGCGGAGATATTTCTGCATAGTGCAACTTCAATATTTATCTACAACTGGTCCATGAAAGTTATTATAAAATAGTCAATGGTGACCATACCGGTCAAAACTCTTTTTGAGCAGTAAGTTGTGTTTAATCAGGCTTAGTTGAGGGCAAGGCTGCTGCTGGTCTGCAATGTTTCCAGTCTCTGATGTTAGGAGGCTTAGGGAAGTAGATTGACTGGACTAATTGGCGTCAGTACTGGGTTCTATTGCTCACATTCTCACACTGCAACAAAGACTTTTCCCATAAATCCTTAACACCCTGAAGTACTGAAGTGTAGCCCCAATTGTGGATTCTCTCACAAAGTTTCAATGTAATCTAAGTGCCTTGAGTGAAATCGGTAACAGTGTGTCACGAGCAGCACAGTTTATCAGGTCCTAACTAAGTTGCTCTGACTCTGACAGGTTAGCATAATTCTCACCTCGCCATACATGTCAGCTGTTCCCTGGCTATTGCGGTCCCTCCCTCTCTCATTCCCTCCCTCCCCCTCTCCCTCATTCCCTCCCTCCCCCTCTCACCCACAACAGGTATTCCTTCAATACAAAGACCTGAAGGTACTCATCCATGGCCACTGACGTTCATCAACCTGTTAAACACTAAGCTTTCCACTAAGAGTTCAGGCTGCTGCTGATGTAGTGGGATTATGGAATGTCTTGGGAGGATTCGTATTGCATGCAATACGTAATCTCTCCTACTACCACAACCAAATGTATCTGCCATGCAGGTCAGCTTTGAAGTGCCCTCTCCAAAACACACATCACCTCACCTCTTCCCCTCAGTGATGTTGACAGCAGGCCTGCTCTGAGCTCAGTAGCTCAGTCAGAATATTAACACACAGCCCCCTTCCTCTTCCTCCCCTTCATCTCCTCCTCTCTTCCTCCCCATCTCTCTCTTCCCGCTGTCCGCCTGCTGAAAAGGCATTCAGAGGGTTCTCATGGCACACAACCAACCTCTTTGAAAATGTAAAGAATTCCCCTCTCTTCTCTCCCTCTCCTCCCTGTCCCGCTTTTCTCTAGTCTTGCATGGTAATTCTACCCCACACAAAAGAGCATCTTACCCAACAGCCAAGCTGAAAGCCAGGCTTAATTAAAAAAGGCAATGCAATAGGATGTGGAAGGAGAGCAGGAAAGGGGGTGGTGGTATCATGTGGAAGGAGAGCAGGAAAGGGGGTAGTGGTATCATGTGGAAGGAGAGCAGGAAAGGGGGTGGTGGTATCATGTGGAAGGAGAGCAGGAAAGGGGGTAGTGGTATCATGTGGAAGGAGAGCAGGAAAGGGGGTGGTGGTATCATGTGGAAGGAGAGCAGGAAAGGGGGTGGTGGTATCATGTGGAAGGAGAGCAGGAAAGGGGGTGGTGGTATCATGTGGAAGGAGAGCAGGAAAGGGGGTGGTGGTATCATGTGGAAGGAGAGCAGGAAAGGGGGTTGTGGTATCATGTGGAAGGAGAGCAGGAAAGGGGGTGGTGGTATCATGTGGAAGGAGAGCAGGAAAGGGGGTGGTGGTATCATGTGGAAGGAGAGCAGGAAAGGGGGTGGTGGTATCATCCAACAGAGCCTGATGTTTCTCTTGCTGATCCTGTTGTGTTCTTAAGCTTCATTACCAGCACGACACCCCTAGAAGCATTCTTACACAGCGAAACTGCTGACCCCTGGACATTTAAGAAGTCATCTTGGCTCTGTATTAAGCATTCCTTCCGGAAGATGTAGTGAGAAGAACAGACCCATGTTAGTCTGCATGTCATTTCTCTGATTCATATTGCTCTGAGGACTCGTCTTCTCTGGTGGACTTGTTCAGCTGTAGCTTTGGCAATCTTCTGGTCTACGGGACGATTATAAGGCTCAAGTTTGGCAAACCTTAAATCCATTAGATTACCCAATAACCCAACAATAACTCAATGAAAAGCTAAAATCTATAAAACCAAAGAAGGCTTGTGGTCTAGATAACATCAGAAATGAAATGCTGAAAAACAGCACACCTGAGTTGCAAAATGCTATGCTTAAATTGTTCAACATGGTACTAACATCTGGTTGCTTTCCTGATGTCTGGAACCAGGAGCTCATCTCCCCAATCCACAAAAGTGGAGACAAATCAGACCCCAATAATTACAGGGGCATATGTGTAAACAGCAACTTGGGAAAGGTTTTCTGTAGCATTTTGAATTCAAGAATTCAAACCTTTCTTCAAGAAAAAAAATGTAATAACTAAATGTCAAATTGGCTTTCTCCCCAACAATCGCACTACTGTCCATATATACACCTTACACTACTGTCCATATATACACCTTACACTACTGTCCATATATACACACCTTACACACACTATTTAATAAACACGTCCACCCAAAAAAAAAAAGAGGGCAAAATCTTTGCTTGCTTTATTGACTTTAAAAAAGGTATTCGATCCAATTTGGCACAAAGGGCTATTCTTCAAAATTCTCCAAAGTGGCCTTGGTGGTAAGGTATATGACTTAATAAAATGTATGTACACATAAAATAAGTGTGCAATACTTACTGCTCAAAATAAAAAAAACAAAAAACATCATTATTTTTGCAACATCAAGGCTGCAGTTTGAGTCCAAACCTTTTCAACATCTATATATGTTGGACCATTCTGCAGCCCCAGGACTCACACTATTTGACACAGAGGTAAAACATCTGCTATATGCTGATGATTTGGTTCTTCTATCACCAACCAAAGAAGGCTTCAACAGAACCTTAACATTCTAGAGCAATATTGCCACAATTGGGCCCTGGCTGTGAAAAAAAAAAATAATAATGTCAGAAACACAAACATAAATTTACCCTGAACAACACCATAATTGAACACACTAAAAATTACTTATACCTTGGTCTGACCCTATCTGCTTCGGAAAACTTTTATATGGCAGTGAACGCACAAAAAAGGCAGCAGAGCACTGTACGCAATAAAAATGAAATTATTCAAAAATACACATCCCAATTAGAATTTGGACCAAAATATTTGACAGCATAATCCTACCAATTGCTCTTTACGGAAGTGAGGTTTAGGGGCCACTCAATAAACTGGACTGTAAAATGTGGGACAAACATCCAATTGAAGCCCTACATGCAGAATTCTGTCAGAAAATTCTACAAGTCCAAAGAAATACACCAACTAATGCATGCAAGGTAGAATTGGGCAGCTTTCCAGCGGTAATGAAAGTACAAAAAATATCATAAAATGTTGGCTACAACTAAATTCAAGTCCAAATTCTAGTCTCCAATTTAAAGCACTTAAAACCCAAGAAACGAGCCTCTCAGTCAGCTGGTGTTGGACCGAACCAACCAAGCTGACACCAGCACTGCTTCAAAATAAATCATTAAAATAAACAAAATCATGAACCAATCAAAGGACTCATATTTACAACATTGGAAAAGCGAAACAAAATCCCAAAGACGACTAAATTGCTATTTGGCTCTGAACAGAGAATATGAATTGTCTGATTATCTCTACTCTGTCAGAGATACGAAGCAGAGACAGATCCTTACCAGGTACAGGCTGAGTGACCACCAACTGGCAATAGAAACCGGCAGACATAAAGACATGGCTACCCAGAGAGGAGCGTGTATATGGTCACTGCACCACAGAGGAGGTAGAAACAGAGATGCACTTTCTCCTTTACTGGGATAAATATTCCTCACCAAGAGATTCATTATTCACAGAAATTACTACATTTATTCAACATTTTAACTTATTAAACCCAGAGGAAAAACAAAAAATACTCATGGGCTAAGGAGAAACCGCTGCTCTTGCAGCCAAATATGTATTAGCCTGCCATAGCCTGAGGGACACTGAATAATAACATCTGCATAGTAAGCAGTAACTTACTTATTATTAGTGGTATTATTGTTACTATTATTATTTTGTGATTATTATTCTAATAGTAGTGGTAGTTAGTTATAGTTTTTATTATTATTACTATTTACTACCATGTTATATTATTATTTGTTATTAGAGAGCTCACAGAGATAGAGAGAGAGCTCACAGAGATAGAGAGAGAGCTCACAGAGATAGAGAGAGAGCTCACAGAGATAGAGAGAGAGCTCACAGAGATAGAGAGAGAGCTCACAGAGATAGAGAGAGAGCTCACAGAGATAGAGAGAGAGCTCACAGAGATAGAGAGAGAGCTCACAGAGATAGAGAGAGAGCTCACAGAGATAGAGAGAGAGCTCACAGAGATAGAGAGAGAGCTCACAGAGATAGAGAGAGAACGCTCACAGAGATAGAGAGAGAACGCTCACAGAGATAGAGAGAGAACGCTCACAGAGATGGAGAGAACGCTCACAGAGATGGAGAGAACGCTCACAGAGAGGGAGAGAACGCTCACAGAGAGGGAGAGAACGCTCACAGAGAGGGAGAGAACGCTCACAGAGAGGGAGAGAACGCTCACAGAGAGGGAGAGAGCTCACAGAATGAGAGCTCAAAGAATGAGAGCTCAAAGAGAGAGTTTACAGAGCTGAGAGAGAGCTCACAGAGAGAGCGAGAGCGCAAGCTCAGAGAGAGAGAGCGCTCAGAGAGCTCACAGAGAGAGCGAGAGCGCAAGCTCAGAGAGAGAGAGCGCTCAGAGAGAGAGAGAGAGAGAGAGAGAGAAAGCTCACAGAGAGAGAGAGCGCTCAGAGAGAGAGAGCGCGCTCAGAGAGAGAGAGATCTATATTTTTGTTGTTGTTGTTAATAATAGTATGAACCTTCTTTTCTTTTCATTGTTACATTGTAAAGTGCTTTGGCAATATTGTTAAGTTGTAACTTTCATGCCAATAAAGCCGAATTTGAATTTGAATGAGAGAGAGCGCGCTCAGAGAGAGAGAGCTCAGAGAGAGAGAGCTCAGAGAGAGAGAGAGCGCTCAGAGAGAGAGAGAGAGAGAGAGAGAGAGAGAGAGCTCAGAGAGAGAGAGAGAGAGAGAGCGCTCAGAGAGAGAGAGAGAGAGAGAGCGCTCAGAGAGAGAGAGAGCGCTCAGAGAGAGAGAGAGCGCTCAGAGAGAGAGAGAGAGAGCGCTCAGAGAGAGAGAGAGCGCTCAGAGAGAGAGAGAGAGAGCGCTCAGAGAGAGAGAGAGAGAGAGAGCGCTCAGAGAGAGAGAGAGAGAGCGCTCAGAGAGAGAGAGAGAGAGCGCTCAGAGAGAGAGAGAGAGAGCGCTCAGAGAGAGAGAGAGAGAGCGCTCAGAGAGAGAGAGAGAGAGCGCTCAGAGAGAGAGAGAGAGAGCGCTCAGAGAGAGAGAGAGAGCGCTCAGAGAGAGAGAGAGAGCGCTCAGAGAGAGAGAGAGAGAGCGCTCAGAGAGAGAGAGAGAGCGCTCAGAGAGAGAGCGAGCGAGCGCTCAGAGAGAGAGCGAGCGAGCGATCGAGCGAGCGATCGAGAGAGCGATCGAGAGAGCGATCGAGAGAGCGAGCGAGCGATCGAGAGAGAGAGAGAGCGATCGAGAGAGAGAGAGAGCGATCGAGAGAGAGAGAGCGATCGAGAGAGAGAGAGAGATAGAGACTTTATTGATCCCCGAGGGGGACATTTCTTAAGAGAGAGTGAGCTCAAAGAGAGAGAGAGAGCGCTCAGAGAGAGAGCGAGTGAGAAAGAGAGAGCACTCAGAGAGAGAGCGAGAGAGAGAGCGAGAGAGAGAGCGAGAGAGAGAGCGAGAGAGAGAGCGAGAGAGAGAGCGAGAGAGAGAGCGAGAGAGAGAGCGAGAGAGAGAGCGAGAGAGAGAGCGAGAGAGAGCGAGAGAGAGCGAGAGAGAGAGCGAGAGAGAGAGCGAGAGAGAGCGAGAGAGAGCGAGAGAGCGAGTGAGAGAGAGCGAGTGAGAGCGAGAGAGAGCGAGCGAGAGAGAGAGAGCGAGAGAGAGAGAGCGAGTGAGAGAGAGCGAGTGAGAGAGAATATCCCCTTGTTTTACAGAATATACACTCAGTAGGATGAGGGTTGTGCTTCTCAAACACCAGGTTTAAAGGGATCTACACTACAGTGGGCTAACAATGTTGTGCTGTCATGGATTTTGTGAACCGGCTGAGTGTCCATTTCCTGCATCTGTAGTGACCTGCTAGCTAATGAATCATCATGGTAGCATAGCAGGGGCAGCGAGGGAGCAATATTAATCTCTTTAGCCAACGCTGTAGCAGTCTCTGTAGTCCTGCTTTTACTAAAGCTTCATTTCATGTTCTACTGATCTCCAGTCAATCCACCTAGAGACCCACCCTACTTTTATAAACAACAGAGATCAGTGCAGGGTAATCCCATTGCACAGGCCTGACACATCTGTTCCAGAGTGGCACTGCAGTAGATGCAGCGGTGCACTATGGGATGGATAGTCTATCTGTTAGTGAGCCAGAGCCAGGCAGTCTACTCGCTGTATGTCAAAACACTGGGGTACAGAGTATAAATGGTGTGTTGACAGTGTAGTCCCCAGTCTAACAATCAGTGGTGGAAAAAGTACCCAGTTGTGATACTTGAGAAAAAGTATTGATATCTTAATAGAAAGTTACTTAAGTAAAAATTAGTCACCCAGAAAAATACTACTTGAGTAAAAGTCTAAAAGTATTTGGTTCTAAATATACTTGAGTATCAAAAGTAAATGTAACTGCTAAAATATACTGAAGTATCAAAAGTAACAGTATAAATCACTTAAATTCCTTATATTAAAACAAAGGAGACAGCACCAGGGGCACACTCCAACATCATTTACAAATTATGCATGTGTTTAGTGAGTCCACCAGAGTTAGTAGCGATAACCACATGTTCTCTTGATAGGTGTGTGAATTGGACCATTTTCCTGACCTGCAAAGCATTCAAAAGTAGTAGTGAAGTAAAGTAAACTACAGATACCAAAAAAAAAACTACTCAAGTAGTACTTGAAAGTATTTTTTACTTAAGTACTTTACACCACTGCTAACACTCTTCACCAAACATTTAAATTCCAAATCAATAAAACACTTTATTGATGTCAATGGGAGACATCATATTCTGCAGGCAGAGTTGGGGTGGGACTGAACTGGAGAACAGCACGCAGAAGCTTGTGAAAATCCGAAGAGGACATCCTACACATGACTGAGCAGCCGTATGCAGCTGGTCACGCAGCACTTCACTAATGTAATCACCCACTAACCAGAGAGAACGGGAACGACAGTATATTCAACACACACACACACACACACGAATATGTCAAATATACAGTTGAAGTCAGAAGTTTACATACACTTAGGTTGAAGTCATTCAAAGTCATTTTTCAACCACTCCACAGATTTCATGTTAACAAACTATAGTTTGTCGGTTAGGACATCTACTTTGTGCATGACACAAGTAATTCTTCCAACAATTGTTTACAGGCAGATTATTTCACTATATCACAATTCCAGTGGGTCAGAAGTTTACATACACTAAGTTGACTGTGCCTTTAAACAGCTTGGAAAATTCTAGAAAATGATGTCATGGCTTTAGAAGCTTCTGATAGGCTAATTGACATCATTTGAGTCAATTGGAGGTGTACCTGTAGATGTATTTCAAGGCCTACCTTCAAACTCAGTGCCTCTTTGCTCGACATCATGGGAAAATCAAAAGAAAATCAGCCAATTTTTGTAGACCTCCACAAGTCTGGTTCATCCTTGGGAGCAATTTCCAAAGGCACCACGTTCATCTGTACAAACAATAGTACGCAAATATAAACACCATGGCACCACGCAGCCGTCATACCGCTCAGGAAGGAGACGCATTCTGAGATTAGAGATTAACGTACTTTGGTGCAAAAAGTGCAAATCAATCCCAGAACAACAGCAAAAGGACCTTGTGAAGATGCTGGAGGAAACAGGTACAAAAGTATCTATATCCACAGTAAAACAAGTCCTATATCAACATAACCTGAAAAGGCCACTCAGCAAGGAAGAAGCCACTGCTCCAAAACCGCCATAAAAAAGCCAGACTACGGTTTGCAATTGCACATGGGGACAAAGATCGTACTTTTTGGAGAAATGTCCTTTGGTCTGATGAAACAAAAATAGAAATGTTTGGCCATAATGACCATCGTTATGTTTGGAGGAAAAAGGGGGATGCTTGCAAGCCGAAGAACACCATCCCAACCGGGAAACACGGGGGTGGCAGCATCATGTTGTGGGGGTGCTCTGCTGCAGGAGGGACTGGTGCACTTCACAAAATAGATGGCATCATGAGGAAGGAAAATTGTGTGGATATATTGAAGCAACATCTCAAGACATCAGTCAGGAACTTAATGCTTGGTCGCAAATGGGTCTTCCAAATGGACAATGACCCCAAGCATATTTCCAAAGTTGTGGCAAACTGGCTTAAGGACAACAAAGTCAAGGTATTGGAGTGGCCATAACAAAGCCCTGACCTCAATCCTATAGAACATTTGTGGGCAGAACTGAAAAAGAGTGTGCGAACAAGGAGGCCTACAAACCTGACTCAGTTACACCAGTTCTGTCAGGAGGAATGGGCCAAAATTCACCCACCTTATTGTGAGAAGCTTGTGGAAGGCTACCCGAAACGTTTGACCCAAGTTAAACAATTTAAAGGGTTTGCTACCAAATACTAATTGAGTGTATGTAAACTTCTGACCCACTGGGAATGTGATGAAAGAAATAGAAGCTGAAATAAATCACTCTCTACTATTATTCTGACATTTCACAATAAAGTGGTGATCCTAACTGATTTAAGATTTTTACTAGGATTAAATGTCGGGAATTGTGAAAAACTGAGTTGAAATGTATTTGGCTAAGGTGTATGTAAACTTCAGACTTCAACTGTATACACTTGCCTAAGACCCTAAAGAAACTGTTCACAAGGACAACAGGAGGGTGGTGAAAGAGAAAGCACTGAGAAGTTCTTTACAAAACTTGGATTTGACAGCAAACAGGTGTTGGTGGTAAACATTGCTCCGGTATCAGTCATGAGAGTTTTAAAGGAACAACAGCTAAACAGAAAAAAACTTTGTCTAAAAGAAACCATATGACCCTAGGCACACTCATGTTCTGCTTGACAATCTGAGAGGCCGTTGGCATAATAGTCTCTTCGGCGCCACAGGAAGAGTAATGGTCGACAATAAAGAGGAGACCCCTGCTCTGCTTCACGTGTTGAGTGATATTGGCGAACACAAGGTCATAGGTCACTGTGCCGCCCACACTCTACTCTGACCTGGGCTGCCTGAGCGATGACACAGGGTGATGATGTCATCGATAGCTGGCAGCAAGCCTCAAAGTCACTATCATCTCTGCCTGAGAAAGATGTTTAAGAAAGATTAGAGAGCCAATAAGCCATCCATCACTCTCTGGATCATCAGCAGAAGGCTTCCCTGAGAGAAACAGGGGGAGTGGGGTGTTGGATCAGTGATGAGCTACAAAACAGGACATCAACAACCAGACATGGCAGCTGAGCAGAAGCCAGAGTAGGAGCATTTTGTCTGTTGAGTTCTTAGCTTGTTTGCATTCAGAGTGCGAATCTAATTCCATTGTTTAATTCCCACAACAGACTGTGAGGGTCCTCCATAGTGGGAAGCTGACACAGGCATTATACCAGTTAATCCATCAGAGAACAACCAGATACCCAAAACACACAGCATTATACTATGAAACTAATACAAGCCACCAACAGCTGTTTAACCCTTTATCCCCAAAGGCCACAGTAACAATACATGCAAGTACAATCAGTTGTATACCAGGGTTTATCAGAAATTATACAATGGCCAGGTCTAACCTGGATACCGACTGGTTTAAACCGTGTTACCACCGGCTAAAGCTATGACGTTGAAATGCCCATTTACTGTTCCATGTCACTGTGAAATCCACTGTCTCATCAGCCCTGCCAGAGTCAGGCAATTCGCAAAGTTGATCTCCACTCTAAAAAAAAAACAAGTTGATATTCATGTCATAAGCAAGAATTCCCCTTGACCACACCCACAAATTGGGGGAAAACAAGCATTCTTTCCCTTTGACCCCCATTATAATTCTTTCCCTTTGACCCCCATTATAATTCTTTCCCTTTGACCCCCATTATAATTCTTTCCCTTTGACCCCCATTATAAGAGCCAACTTTGATGTCAATGTTTTGTTATACATTAATAACAGAACATGCTGAAAAGCTATAGAAAACATTTCATGAAAGTTAAGACATTTAACTCGTTTAATATAGTCTGTTTCTAACTCCACTCACTACCTGTAGGTTTATAGTCTTTATTTGTGTTGTTGGTCTTGGCTAGCATAACGTTCTGTTTGGTAGCTAGCTAGCACTCACGTGGCTAACGTTAGCGCCGTCATGAGAACACTCGGTAGCAGGCAATGTTGAAAAGTAATCTATAGACATGTTGTACATTTCTTAAATGTCGTTTTGCGATGGACTAAAACAAGCAGACGACAAGAAAATTGCATTTGAAAGAAAAAGGTCAAGTATTTGCTGTGAGCCAATTGGGTAACCGAGGTAACCACGGATTGTTTTCCCCCCACAGGGCGGGTCATTTTAAAACCGACTGGGACTATCTAGACATTATTCCCCCTTTCTTCTAGACTAGCATTTAGTTGTCAACAGCAACCTTGCTGTCTCTCCAACATTTGCAACATTGTTTCAATATTGAAATGCAATGTCCACTGTCCCATTATAATAATGAATATTTGTATGGATACATACAATGAAATGTCAATAGAAAAACTGGTTTAAAAAAAAAAATGCAGCTAGTTTGATGCCACCTGACCCACCCACTGAACCCCCAAAGCAGGGGACGGGGCTCATGATATCGCTCCATAGGCAGAAATGGGAAAACTGTAGGCTGAATCCTGTTTCAGGTAAACACACTGTTATTCCCAAAGATGCAGTCAATGTTCTTATAGACAGTAATAGGTGCCATGATATCATGTGTAAGGTCATACCAAAGCAAAGGTTGAAATAACACCCGAGGTTAAAATAACATTCCAGTGTCAAAAAGAGACACGACAGGATGTTATAACAGAGCCTATTTCCATCAGGGCTTTAGAGCACCATTTAAAGATGGACTGTTACCAAAGGCAGTATTGTGTTCACTTTATAAATAATGCTGCCCTCGTAATGAGGAAGCCATTATGCTAATCCAGAGTCATTTGGACAAATATAAGCAGCACTAAACAAAAGTTGTCCGCTTCCCGTTCCATGGAAACGGAATACAGTGTTAAAAACATAATTACAAAAGAGTGGTTTGGTAACAGTGTGGGGAGTTGACACTGTTTGTTTGGTACGCAGGCGGTGAGGTGTTGCTGATTGATGCTGTGGTACTGAGAGCCAGTCATTCTAATGTGGGAAAGCATCGTCCTGTCAGCATACAACACTAGGTACACAACCTTCTACTGCAGTACAGAGGAAAAGAGACCAATAGCAAGACAGAGAGCGAGACGGAGAGAATCTTAAATCACCACTCCACCTCAAAAAGCACAAGAAAGAGGATTTCGAAACATATAAGATTAGCATTCCTGAAATATTTTGTTGTAATATAATTTGATATGAGAAATTAAGCTAATTGATTGCACTCAAATTGGCCATTTTAATTTATAGGATTCATCTAATCTTCAATACATATAATACCCAATATCCGATTTGGATCATAATTCTTCTTAAAAATGAGGAATAAAATGTAATTATCAAAAGCCACTCACGGACCGCCCACGCCAATCCCACCCCAACAACCAGTATACAGTATCAGTTCTCTTTGTCTGACAAGTAGTGTGGAGCTGTGCTTGGAGTATTGTTTCTTCATACTATGTAATGTATTCCCTGTGAATATGTTTTTTCCCCCTGTTCAGAGAAATTAGTAATTGAAGTCACTTGCATGCTTAACCATAAATTAATGAGAAAGTACCACAATTACTGCCACCACAGTAGCATGATTTTGCTGGTCTCTTGTGTCTATTAAATGGATCACAACATTTTCTTTGCCCTCTCCACAAAGCTCCACCATGTCTAGTGATTTATCTCAGAGAGACAAGGCAAGACAAATCCTCCACATCTTTAACAATGGAGACAATTCTGCTCCCTGATTTTACTTGTGGCAAGGCAGACCATGAGAAGAGCACAAAGGTTGATGGGGTGAGGTGGGGGTTGAGTGAGATATTAGGGCACACAAAGCACTTTGGCTCATCATGACGAGCAGATAAAACTGTGGTATTCTGCAGTGGACACATGTATACACAAACAAACACACAGTTATGTCTTACTAAACTTGTGAAGACTTTTTGGGGACCAACAATTAATTCCCATTCAAAATCCAATTTTCCCCCTAAACCTTACCCTAACTCTAAAATAGGCTTTTTACAAGTGAGGACCGGCAAAAATGTCTCACTTCTCTGAATTTTAGTTGGTTTACAATTCTTGTGAGGACTTCTGGCACACACACACACACACACACACACACTACTACTGCTGCTGCTGCTGCTTAAAACTTAGATTCACACACAATAGGTACGAGGGCAAACAGCAGCCGAAAATGTTTTCATGCAGTCAGTGGATTAAACATTACGTAAAATAATTTGAGCACAAAGTCACTTGTTTCCTGTGAATCAGCCCTAATCCTGGGAGATGAAACACTGTGGTGATTAGTTCTCTCCTGGGTCCACTTTGCTTGGACGAACAATCACTCAGAGATAAGTGAAGTGCACAAAGTGAAAGATGAAACTCCTCTGCAATGATGTCAGATAGAGGCCAAAAGAAACTACTTACAGAAAGGATGGTTTGCATTTTTCCGAGGAACAGAGTAGAAATTAGAGAGATTAGGGATGGATTGTCAGAGAGAGGGAGGTAGAGGCAGATGAGAAAAGCAGAGATCAGAGGGTGGAGATTCTGTGGAAACTTCAAAAGAAATCATTGGAGCACAGTAACTTCTTTCTCACATCCTATTCCAAAGACTAATGCAGCGTCTTATGAAATGAAACAGATAAATTAGGTCCTATTATTACTGTATGGTAGACTATCTGGGATTAAGCCATGGCTTTCCGCTCACTCAACACTGACTGTGGACACACACACACACACTATTCATCCCTCTTGACTGTTGCATCATTGGGCTCAAGACAAACTTGGACTAAATTATTTGTTCTTTGGAGGGTTACTGCAGTCCATTAAAAAGCCAGAGGCTGAATACAATTGTGGCAGTCATCAGGAAAACCTCAACAAAAAACGTATACAAAACAATACCAGCAGCATTTCCGCAGCAGTTATTTCTCAGCAACAGTACAAATGTAACAGGCTCGTCAAAAGGAAAAGGCTGTTAGAGGTTTGTTACTATGACTTCACAGCCTGATGCTTAACAATCAACCGGGAGTGATACAACGTCAAGTGTGCTTCACTTTCCCATGATGCATAGCTGACTGGTGGCTCTATTTTAGAACATCATGGGTGAGGAATTTGAAAGGAACCGACAGTTCAGCTTTCATCACTGACATAGTAAATGTGTCTTATGTTGACAGGTCTTTGGCCTTGTAGTGCCTGATCAGCTGACATGGAGAAAGACAACTTCCATGCTGTCTGTCTGTCCTGACACACACCAATCAATGGTCATGAGTCAGTCAGGCCAGCAGTCAACCCAAGAAACCAACCCACACCTGTTTAACAAACCCACCAGGCACTTCTAATAGCCTAGCCTCCCTTTAGGCACTCATCTTCGTTGTCTAATGAATAAAAACAGAAAGGACTACTTCTATTTCACCCACCTTTTACTGTCACTAACCAGGTTTCCACCATTTACTGTCACTAACCAGGTTTCCACCATTTACTGTCACTAACCAGGTTTCCACCATTTACAGTCACTAACCAGGTTTCCACCATTTACAGTCACTAACCAGGTTTCCACCATTTACTGTCACTAACCAGGTTTCCACCATTTACAGTCACTAACCAGGTTTCCACCATTTACTGTCACTAACCAGGTTTCCACCATTTACAGTCACTAACCAGGTTTCCATCCAACCATTTAATGTGGATTAATTACTTGAAGCATGAAAGAAAGTCACAACTGGGCTGAAGGAAACAGGAAATGCCGGTACAATTTTATAAATGTCAACAGACAATTTGTTCTTTCGACATTGTGGTCTGCAAAATTAATTATACTACGATTTGAGAAACCATGCAATAAGTTATGATGAACTTCACAGGGTGGTGAAAGTGCACAATGATGAGCTTGATGCTGCATTCCAATAAATATTGGGGGTCTTATTCTGGTGACATGACGATCAATGCTTGGCTGCTGTTTGAAAATGTAAAATAATCTTGCTCTTATCCATAATAACCTCATCATGTAGTTAGCCTACTCACACTGTATCTGTGAGCTGTTGGCTAGAGCACACGTGCGCAATGTATTTAACTTGTATTTTTGTTTTAGGTACACAGGAATTTAAATTCTAAAGTCATTTTGATGTGCACTACGTCATCACGCAGAGCCTTTTATCCACAATAAGCCAGTTTGGTGGAAACATCACTGGTGGGAATATGTGCATATCGTTTTATGCAGATTTTTTAATATTCACATGAAAATCTGTCACAAATTGGATGGAAACCTGGCTATTTACTATTTCCAAAAAGTGATCACTGATCACCAATCAGCAAGGTGGATATAAAAAATTGCAGCAGAGCTTTAGTTCCCTGGAGCAGCCAGAGCCATTGTTAGATGAGGCTTGATCTAGTGGAGAGATGCCAGCAGCTGGCCTCATTTAGGCCTTTCTCTCGAGGGGCCCCGTCCACCCCACGGACCCGCCCCCGTTCCTGCCCCTGCCATGTCGAGGAATGGATCTGACTAGGGGTCACCCCAGTGTTTCACCCTCTGACTGTGGACCAAGCCTTGACATCTGAACTCTCCCTAGCCCACAGACAACTCCCTCCACTACGATGTGATGAGCACATTACAACACAATGAGAACCCTTTTCAAAACAGCCACAAGGCTAGGTCACTTAAACACATCTTTATCAACAACATAACACCTCTTGAATAGAGGAAGACTAAATATGATATACTATACACAAGGACATTTGTCCTGGGGTTCAAGTAAACTGCACACCTGCACTGCAGAGACATGGAACACCTATTTGCAGTGGTGAGCATCATACAGCAAAGTGTGACATGGGTGGAAGAACGATCTTAGAGCACTAACAAATCATGAATAATTATATAATAATACCTACTAAATACAGGTTTAAAATTGTGTGATAATATTAAATGTTTTAAGGCACAACAGTCACTTAGTGTGCAAACCTTCCGGAATAAACAGTAATAGCCCTATCCAATTGTCAACATCAACGAAAAAACGGATGTTTGAATTAATGTGACATCAAATAAATTACATTTCATTGTCGTCGTGAATAATCCCAAAATGCCTAACCAGCAAAAACATGCCACAACGTATTAAAACCCATTGCACGTAGAATACAACCCTAGCAACATTTCCATGTGTTTTTGTCAATATGCATTGGAAATGGCTATGCATGTTGATTTAAATAAACATTATAATGTTGAGGATGACACTGGCCAATAAACCTCGGTTTAACCGTTCAACTTGCGGTTATTGCATTGATTACAGCAACTGGGCAATGTTTATTTCTGGAGGCGTGTGTAGGTGTGACATAGTATGAAAATGTGTTTTTCAGTAAACTCTGTAGCAACCACTGATAATACGATTGCACACAGCATGCCTTGCTATTTTACGTTCAAGGAGGCAACATCCAAATCGACATTGTTACACTGCAATTTGCTGTATATGCAGAATAGAAGACCATTTTGTGCAATATTTAAACGGCCAAATAACCTAATGAATAACATGCATTTGATCGCATCCGATTATAAAGTTTGTTGGACATATAGCATCTCTAAAAGTTAGCTGTGCGAATTGTATTTAATTTTCGCATGTTGCTTCAATGTTTTTTTAATCAAGACTTTGATCAATTACTCACCTCATGATTCAGTCACGGTACTGTCACACAATAGTATCTTCGTCAAGTGCTTCAAATCTGTTATTTGATTAATTACTTATCTTGTAATAGTTTTCAGAAAGTTCACACTTGAATATGCCACAAAATAATATCAAAGGAACGCCGTGGGGGCGAAAAAGGCTCGTAGTTACATCCAGTAGAGTAAAAAAAATGAAAATGTAAAAAGTATTTATCCTACATGATCTAGTGCATCGCGCCACCGTTTACAAAATTCTAATGAATGAAAATATGAGAAAACTCAATGGTTTTGGCTGCTGAGACTGCAGTCGTTTCATATGGCGGCAACGTGCCGCTGCGATCCCCGTCTCTCTACTGCTACAACACTGACGCAAAGCTTTTCTCAACTACGTGCTGTGCGTAGAGACGTACAGAACATACAGGGCCACACCCCCTCGATTTTTTGACAGCCCAAAAGCCAACAGAGATGGTGCAGGTACCTCCCTGCAAAAACAACGAATAACGGGACTTTTGAATGAGACGTTTATGGGGGGCTGTAGGCTAATAAGCAACCTCAGTGCGCCACTATGTGGATGCCGATTATTGTGGATCTGTCTCTGTTCGTACTATCTCATGCTTCGTTCAAAACAACTGGGAACTCGGAAATCTCTGACTTCCGACTTCAGTGCGTTCAATGCAACTGGGAACTCGGCAAAAACGACTGGAACAAATATTTTGAATGGTCATCGACATCGGAATTCAAAGTCGGAAACTCGGGCATCTTTCTAGAGCTCCGACTTTCCGATCTGAAGATCACTGACGTCGTGATTTGACCTAGTTTTTTCCGAGTTCCCAGTTGTCTTGAAAGCACCATGAGATCCACTATTTACAAAATTCCTCAAGGAAAACCTGCTTCTGGAAGAGAGAGGAGAGTCAGAGCATCTCAGAGACTGAAAATAAAGCTGATATAAACCTACTGGCCTAGAGATTCAGTGGGCTATTTGATTTATCCTTCAAGTTAAGTTTCACCTGGTCTGGGGAGCAACAATTCATGTAGTAGCCTATTGAATCATAAATAGCTATTTACACTGTGATTATCTAAACCATTTAAAGTGTGTTAAATGAGGCCTCCCGAGTGGGCGCAGGGGTCTAAGGCACTGCATCTTGTGTCGGGCCGGGCGTCTTCAGGCTGATGTCGGTCATCAGTTGAACAGTGTTTCCTCCGACACATAAGTGCAGCTGGCTTCCAGGTCGAGCGGTTTGGCGGGACCTTTGCCTCTTCCGAGCCCGCTAGGGAGTTGCAGCGATGAGACAAGATCATAATCATGAAATTGGGGAGAAAAATGTACAAAAAAATACAATAAATAAATAAAAATAAAGTGGGTTAAATGTCAGGGGTGTGGCCACATTTAGAGTAGTAGCGTAATGCTATAGAAAAAAATAGCTAAAAATCCAATCCTCACACTATACATCCAGAATTTCAGTGCCCAGATGGGTGTAGGATATGTGGCTGTTACAGTAACAGTGGTCAGAGAGGCACCTATGTCTACATGATGTCCTACCACAGGTGGCCAGACCTTATGACTTGTGGCTGGGTTGAATCAGGCAGACAGCCCTGTCACTGTCATCTGTCAATCTAATCGAAATATCACTGTGTGAAGTTTAAACTTTTAATGTCACACGCACAAGTACAGTGAAATGCCTTTCTTGGAAAATCAAAACCCAACAATTCAATAATAAATAACAATATAATACAAGAAAAAAACAGAAATAAGAAGAAATATGAAGAACACAATAAGTAAGTAAGTAAGCATACTATATACAGAGTCAGTTCCAATACCATATTTACAATGTGCAGGGATACTGGAGTGATGGAGGTAGATATGTATAAGTTGAATAGGCAACAGGATATAAGATAAACAGAGTAGCAGCAGCTTGTATGCTAGTGTGTGTGTGTGTGTGTGTGAGAGAGTCAGTATAAATGTATGTGCATATTATGTATGAATGAGCAGAGTGTGAGTGTGTAGGGCCCTGTGAGAGTGCATAGAGAGTGCAAAAATAAATAAAAAAGGTCAATAAAGATACAAGGCTAACTCAGATAGTCCGTGTAGCTATTTTGTTAGCTATTTATCAGTTTTATTGCTTGGGGATAGAAGCTGTTCAAGAGCCTGTTGGTGCCAGACTTGATGCACCGGTACCACTTGCTGTGTGGAAGCAGAGATAATAGTCTGTGGCTTGGGTGGTTGGAGTCTTTAATGATTATCTGGGCCTTCCTACCACACCACCTGATATAAATGTCCTGGATGGCAGGAGCTCGGCTCCAGTGATGTACTGGGCTGTCCACACCACCCTCTGTAGTGCCATGCGATTAAGGGCGGTGCTATTGCCATACCAGGCAGTGATGCAGCCAGTCAAAATGCTCTCAATGGTACAGCTGTATAATTTTTTGAAGATTTGAGGGCCCATGCCAAACTTTCCCAACCTCCTGAGGTGGAAGAGGCGCTGTTGCACCTTCTTCAAGACTATGCGTGTGTTTTTGGACCATTTTAGTGATTTGAACACTGAGGAACTTGAAGTTCTTGACCTGCTCCACTGCAGCCCCGTCAATGTGGATGGGGGCGTTCTCTCCCCCTGTTTCCACGATCAACTCCTTGGTCTTACTGACATTGAGAGAGAGGTTGTTGTTCTGGCACCACACTGCCACGTCAGCAAACTTGATGATGGTGTTGGAGTCGTGCGTGGGTGAACAGGGAGTACAGGAGGGGACTAAGCACACACCCCTGTGGGGCCCCTGTGTTGAGGGTCAGCGTGGCGGAGGTGATGTTACCTACCCTCACCACCTAGGGTCAGCCCATCAGGAAGTCCAGGATCCAGTTGCAGAGGGAGGTGATCAGACGCAGAGTCCTAAGCTTGATGTTGAGCTTGGAGGGGATAATGTTGTTGAACGCTGAGCTGTTGTCAATGAACAGCATTCTCACATAGGCATTCCTCTTATATATCTAGGTGGGTGAGGCCAGTGCAGAGAACAATTGAGATTGCTTAATCTATGGATCTGTTGGGGCGGTGTGCAAATTGGAGTGGGTCTAGGGTCTCTGGGATGGTGGAGTTAATGTGTGCCATAACCAGCCTCTCAAAGCACTTCATGATTACAGAAGTGAGTTCTACAGGGTGGTAGACATTGTGGCATGAAGCCTTCAGGTTTTTGGGGACAGGAATGATGGTGGTCATCATAAAACATGTGGGGATTACAAACTGGGACAAGGAGAGGTTGAATATGCCGCACTGATGTCACTAAAATCAAGCACCAGTGACATATATTTGACATGTTAGTAGCCCTATGTGACAGGGATGATGGATAAGGATACAGATAAATAGAATATGAGTTAATCTTTCAAATATGTGTCACATGTAAAGTTTAACAGTGTGTCATGCCAGTTTTTCAATGTTTCCTAAAAAGGGGAGGAAGAGAGCTACATCACGTCCATCAAATTAAATGTTAATTCATGTTCAGGTCTGCTCAATTAAATTCAGAGGTGGAAACATATGTTGTTTGTAGAATTCATATTGTTACTAATATATATATATATTTAATCAATAATCATATAGGTCTATGGACTGCTTTTGTTTGTCAAATCAAATCACACTTTATTGGTCACATACACATATTTAGCAGATGTTATTGCGGGTGTAGCTAAATGCTTGTTGTCAAACAGGCCATTATTTCATGAAAAGTGTAAATAAATAGTGAAATATTGAGTTTAATGTCTTATACTGTTGAGAATAATATATCATGAAAGCGCCCTTTTGCGCTCTTGAAAATACATAAACTATTTCTGCCATCTACTGGCTGATGCGTGAAGACCAGTGTACAGCAGCAAAGACTGTGGATTTATCTCTGGAGGAGTATCATGTCTCGTAGCTACGTAGAATCTCTGCTAGAATTACAATACACGTTGAACTCCACAGTATTGTGCTCTGTGATTGGTCAGCACAGGTCTCGTCCAATCGCAGACGGTTATATACATCGGTTATTTTCTACCTGGTAGTTCGCCGATGTGGTTTTTAAGAAGTTAGTCAATCTCACCGTCCGATTTAAATCGTTTTTATTTGATAATTTACTTCTTATGCACAAGGATTATGCCTTATTATCAAACATGGGAAGAGTTTGCTCGGGCAGCAGAAAAACTATATTTGACAGTACCAATGAAGGTAACCACGACATGTTTCTGTTGAGAGCAAATTAGAAATCTTGTTAGCTACTGTTAACTGTCGTAGTTAGCAACATTTATTTAGTAATGGTTATTTCACAGCACAACTAAATGTGACAGACCATAATAACCAACACCGCAGGAGTCGTATGAAGTCTAGGAGAGAAGGATAGGTAGCTGTCGTTTTCAAGCAATGCAGCCATCTAACGCGAAGCCATCTGTTATTAACGTTAATTATGATGGTAATTGTGAATTGGAAAACGGCCTAATAGTAACGTTAGTCAACTGTTGACATGTGTGAGTATCATTATGATCAACCGTGTTGTACTACTTGTAAGTTAGCTCTGTTTGTTGCATATTATTTTAATTCAATAAATAGGCTAAGGTCTTTCAGTGAGTTACCCTTTTTTGTTGTAACGACCTGCCTAGTTAAATGTTTTCACCCTTCTTTTAACACAGGTCAGGGTGGTTCTCAAATACAGACACTGTGATGGTAACCTTTGCATCAAAGTCACCGATGATGCAGTGGTATGTTCAAGAGAAGACTGTGCTCAGAATGTGCATGTCTGTTTGTATCCTACATTACTCTAACCTGCAGTCCCTTTAAGAATCCCAGAGTGGAAGAATTGCATGCATCTAACATGTAGGCTCAGTATTTTCAAAGTCCCATTACAAGTCAGAATGTTGATCACACTTTAATTTGGACTTACACTGTATATACAAAAGTAAACCTTAAAATTAGTGGATTCAGCTATTTCAGCCACACCGGTTGCTGACAGGTGTATAAAATCGAGTACACCGCCATGCAATCTCCATGGACAAACATTGTCAGTAGAATGGCCTTACTGAAAAGCTCAGTAACTTTCAATGCGGCACCGTCATAGGATGCCACCTTTCCAAAAGTCAGTTCGTGACAAATATCTGCCCTGCTAGAGCTGCCTCGGTCAACTGTAAGTGCTGTTATTGTGAAGTGGAAACGTCTAGGAGCAATACTCACTACCAAGTTCCAAACTGCCTCCGGAAGGAACGTCAGCACAAGAACTGTTCGTGAGGAGCTTCATTAAATGGGTTTCCATGTCCGAGCAGCCGCACACAAACCTAAGAGCACCATGTGAAATGCCAAGCGTCGGCTGGAGTGGTGTAAAGCTCGCCACTTTTGGACTCTGGAGCAGTGGAAACGCGTTCTCTGCAGTATTGTATCACACTTCACCATCTGGCAGTCCAATGGACAAATCTGGGTTTGGCAGATGCCAGGAGAATGCTACCTGCCTGACTGCGTAGTGCCAACTGTAAAGTTTGGTGGAGGAGTTATAATGGTCTGGGGCTGTTTCTCTGACTAGGTCCCTTAGTTCAAGTGAAGGGAAATCTTAACGCTACAGCATATGACATTCTAGACGATTCTGTGCTTCCAACTTTGTTGCAACAATTTGGGGGAAGGCCCTTTCCTGTTTCAGCATGACAATGCCCATGTGCACAAAGCAAGGTCTATAAAGAAATGGTTTGTCTAGATCTGTGTGGAAGAACTTGGCTGGCCTGCACAGAGCCCTGACCACAACCCCATTGAACCTTTGGGATGAATTGGAACGTCTACTGTGAGCCAGGCCTAATCTCTGCCCAAACTCACTAATGCTCGTGTGGCTGAATGGAAACACGTCCCTGCTGCAATGTTCCAACATCTAGTGGAAAGCCTTCCCAGAAGAGTGGAGGCTGTTATAGCAGCAAAGGGGGGACCAACTCCATATTAATGCCCATGATTTTGTAATGAGATGTTTGACGAGCAGGTGTCCACATACTTTTGGTAATGTAGTGTACCTTATCTGTTGTCTGCTGAATTATTTTTTTGGTCCTTATGTCGGAGGTAATCTGAGACAAAATAGCCACAGGGAAGTGTTATTACCCCAACTTTTAGTGCTCTGGTCTGTATACAGTTCTGTCGGTTTATTTTCAATACTGCACGCGATGTAAACACTTGCACTATATGTAAGCAATGGCCAAGCGTAACCGAACCAAAGACCAAACGGTTCCGACTTCTTAATTTGCAGAAAGAGGGAAGCACTTCCAGCTGATTGAGAGGGAACAAGCTTTGGTTGACAATGTTCGGTAACATTTGGCTATTGTTTACAATATGCCCATCACATGCAATGCGTTAAGAGATTGAAAATACAAGCAGCCAGAGCCATATACAGAACATTGTGTTAAAATGCCCACAGGAAAGTATTATCTTCACTACCTACTGTCAAAGGACCAACCGCACAGACAACTGACAGAGTACGTTTTTAACTATGTATTCAACATTTTGGCTTGTAGAGACTCAAGTCTTTTTTTGACTGAATATCCATGGTTAGTCTGATGTGTAGAGTACCACAGTATGAGTCATAATACCCATAACCTATCGGTCAAACAGGGAAATGTTCTTTCCACCATTTTCGCAGTAGGGGATTTTAGAAACACTTAAAAAAAAGGGCTGTGGTGTGACGTTTTGATAACCGTGTAAATCTCTCTAGGACAAGTTGACATTTTTATCAATATATTCACCTGTATTTAACCCCCAAAATTAAATGCTAGTTGGCTGCAAATGTGTCTATCATATAAATTCCATGATATGGACGAAACTGCCGAATCGAGGCAAAGGTAAGAATCTCTGGATTAACTATCTAATGTTAGCTAAATGTAATGATTAATAAATGGACTACATTTATTTCAATTGACAAATCTGGGAACTGTCTTGTGCAAGTTATATATATTGACACAATACCTGTTAGCAAAGGTGTCAGCTAGAGATGATGTGCAGGGATTTGTAGTTTTGCATGATGTCTACTTTGATGCTAATTAGCATTTTCGAATATGAGAGTAAATGGAGCCGACTAGATTGATTTAAAAGTCACCTTGTCCGAGAGAGATTTACATGGATATTAAAACGTCACGCCAGGGTAAGCCTACATGAAATGCAGCCCTTATTTTAAGTGTTAATAAAATCCCCTTTAGGAAAAACTAATGGTGAAAAAAAAAAATTGTAACCATTTCCATGTTTGACTGCTAGGTTTTATGGGTATTATGACTCGATTAGGAAAACTAACCAGTTGCTTGTAAGACTTTTGAGACGTGTTGCTTTTCTTTTTATATATAACAAATGTTGGCTTCATGTCTGTTTCTCTCTACGTAATCCACGACTCATTCTAATGTTCCATTGCAGTGTTTACAATACAAGACAGACCAGGCCCAGGACGTGAAGAAGATCGAGAAACTGCATGGCAAACTGATGAGGCTTATGGTGTCCAAGGAAAGTGGTGCCATGGAAACTGACTGAACCCCTTACCCTTAGTTTTGTGAACTCTCCTTTGAGTCTGGACTGTGCTTCGTCAATAGCACAAAGAATGGAAGAGAACAAAGCTGGAATGACTACATCGGATCATGAGAGAGAGAGGGCGAGAGAGAGGGAAGGGAGGGTAAATCGGAGGGTTGGTGGGAATCAAAAATGAAAACGGAGAGCATAACCTTCGCTGCTCTGAAGAGGTATTTGCTGGAGTTCTTTTAAAGAGCTTACATTTCAGTTAAGATGAACGAAAACAGATTGAGAGACTCATGTGAATTTACTTATTTGGTTAGATTTTCATTTGATATGTTATGTTGTTTTTTTATTTCCACATAGAAATGTTCATGACCACGTTGAGGTGAACGTGAATGAAGCAGGACCCACAGGCTATTTCAGTGAAGGAAGAACAATGCCATTTAGTCAGGATTGCGTTACTCAATAAATGTTTATATACCTCACAACAGCCAACATCTCTCAACTGTTTGAAAGATTTGCATTTGAATATCTCCCCATATTGCTGTTGTTCAAGCTGCCATCCGCACAACGGCCCTCCTGGATGTCTTCAGATGTATCTTTTATTTATCAAGAATGCCTGATTTTTTTTTTTTTTTCATCCATTTAATCATTGAAAATAACTTGTCCTCAAAGCAGGTCACTAGCTACTTAGTTTTTCATCCAAATGGTGCAAATATTAGATCTTCATTAAAAACAATATGTCCAATACCCACCAGAGATGTTTCCATCAAATGTACTTGTTGCAGATAAAATACTGTGCATAGTGACATGTAAAAATGTATGGTTAAATTCCCATGTACCAACAAAAAACATACAAGTTAAATGGGTTTCTGTCGCTTTTTTGACTGGGCTGATGGTTTTCTCACAATTGTTTTTTGTTATATATCCAACAGCATTCAGATACAGTACTGTAGAGCACGTATAGCCTACGTGATGAGACTATTTTTATTTGTAAAACGGCAACCAAGCATCGATGATCATGTCACCAGAATAAGACCCTCGATATTCATTGGAAAGGAGCATAAAGCTCATTACCGTGCACTTTCACCACCCTGTGAAGTTCATCATAATTGATTTAATCTGTAGCTTTCCTGATGAGTCGTAGTGGGAGGATCACATATTTCATAGCGACTCCCAAGTTTACTTAGATATGATGGTTATTATATCAATATTTGCGCATAAAAGAGTTTCCATCGACATTTCTCGCATTCGCCTTACGAACACACATAGATCCCACCTTTTGTATAGCGTATTTTTTTTGTCGACATTTCAAGTTAATGTCGCAGTACAGTGAAATGCCTTTCTTGCTAGCTCTAACCCCAAAATGCAGAAATCAATAATGTTATATTAAAAATAACAAGGCAAAACAAATAAGAACACAATACAGTAAGTAAGCATACAATATACAGGGTCGGTTCCAGTACCATATTTACTAAGTGCAGGGATACTAGTAAAATGTATTTATATAGCACAGTTCACAGATAAAGATCACAAAGTGCTTCACAATAAAATGAAATACAATAACAAATCTTGAAACACAAGAACACCAAACAAAAATAGAAAACATAACAAACAACCATAAAAACCCCTCGACTACCTAAAAGCCTGCTTGAAGAGCAAAGTCTTCAGTTGCTACTGGATCTATAGTGCTGTCAGAGCATTTTGTGTTATTCTGTACTTAAATCTTAGACACTCCATTTAGTATCATATCTTACTACGTTAGCTAGGAGTTAGGCAAAGGTTAGGGGAAGGGTTAGCTAAAGGGGTTAAGGTTAGGGGAAGGGTTAGCTAAAGGGGTTAAGGTTAGGGGAAGGGTTAGCTAAAGGGGTTAGGGTTAGGGGAAGGGTTAGCTAAAGGGGTTAAGGTTAGGGGAAGGGTTAGCTAAAGGGGTTAAGGTTAGGGGAAGGGTTAGCTAAAGGGGTTAAGGTTAGGGGAAGGGTTAGCTAAAGGGGTTAAGGTTAGGGGAAGGGTTAGCTAAAGGGGTTAAGGTTAGGGGAAGGGTTAGCTAACATGCTAAGTAGCTAAAAAGTAGTAAGTAGTTGAAAAGTAGCTAAAGTTGTCCGTGATGAGATTTGAATTCGCAACCTTTGGGTTTCTAGACGTTTGGGAAAGCTTAGCTAGCATGCTAATATCCTACGTAGTTGGAAAGTAGCTCAAAAGTAGTAAGTAGTTGAAAAGTTGGTAAAAGGCTAAAATTGTCTGTGATTAGATTCAAACTCTCAATATTTGGATTGATAGACGTTCACATTATATGCCCACCCATCCACCCGACCAACCACCCTTTTTGCCTTAAGTAATCATACCGAACATAACATATACTAATTTGAGTGTCCTGGATTTCCACTTACTATGTTATGTATAGTCTATGAGACCAGGCTGCAGAGGTAGATATGTAAAGGGATAAGGTGACTAGCCATTAGGATATATGATAAACAGAGTAGCAGCAGCTTATATGATGATTGCATGTAAGTGAGTGAGTGGGTGTGTGTGTGTGTCGAGTCAGTATAAATGTATGTGTGTGAGCAAATGGAGTGAGTGTATTTGTGTTGGGGTGTCAGTGTGCATAAGTGTGTATAGGCCCTGTGAGTGTGCATCATAGGAGGTTGGTAGCACCTTAATTGGGGAGGACAGGCTTGTGGTAATTGCTGGAGCAGAATGAGTGGCATGGTTTCCATGTGTTTGATGACATTCCATTTGCTCTTTTCCAGCCATTATTATGAGCCGTCCTCCCCTCAGCAGCCTCCCCTGATGGGGATAGAAGCTGTTCAGGAGTCTGTTGGTGTCAGACTTGATGCACCGGTACTGCTTGCTGTGCGGAAGCAGAGAGAACAGTCTGGCTTGGGCTTATGGAGTCTTTAACGATTTTCCGGGCCTTCCTTTCACACTGCCTGATATAGAGGTCCTGGATGGCAGGGAACTCGGTCCCACTGATGCACTGGGCTGTCCGACTACCCTCTGTAGCGCCATGCGATCAAGGGGGTTGTTACTGCCATACCAAGCAGTGATGCAGCCCATAAAGATGCCCTCGATAGTACATTTGGAAAGTTTACAGAAAAATGTAAAGTTTTCATCAGGCCTGTCATGGCATTTTTTATCCGACGTGCTTTACTCGCATAAAACAGTTGAATGTACTTTACTCCCATAAAACGGTTGAATGGAAACCTGGTTAGTACCCCTCTTTGAGAAGCATTTGTTAACTCTCATTACACGTTTGTACCAGAAAAGGCAAAGGTTCAGGACACAACGTTTTGGAACATTCATATAGAAATAGCCTATGTAGAACAAACATGCCTCTGACATGTAGAATAAGGAATCACATCAGCTCTATTCATGGCATTTCTATCAGCAACGTTCGAGAACGTTTGACAACTGAAGGTGGCCAAGGTTTGCACTGGTTTGAGTCCAGTAGACAATAACTACATGTCCCATGAACCACTGGTCTCTATTTCGACACTAGAAATTGTGGCAGAGGGCAGAATTGTCACTGTATCTCGTGGAACAACAACCCAGCAGCAAGTAAGATTAACTCTTGATTTTAATAAAACCCGAAAGAATAGGCCAAAGTATTCTTGGTCGATATTTATTTCTTATCGCACTCCAGACTTATTGTATTTTGTAGTTTTATACTTTTTCATACTGCCGCACAATGTATCATGTATCGTGTATCTGTCTTCTGGCATTTTGCACCAGCCCTGTGTTTTTTCCTAGCTGCTTGCTCGAAAAAATGTCCCCTCGGGGTTCAATAAAGTATCTATCTATCTATCTATCTATCTATCTATCTATCTATCTATCTTGAGACTAATGACACATTGTTGCAAGTTGAGAGGCGTGAAGTTTGGATTGTTGTGGCTAGAATATTTTCGACAAGATAATAATAGTAGTAGGCCTATGTTCCCTTCCCTTAAGTACATTTTGGGGTAATTTGATGACAATTTTGGAAAAGCAGTGCATGCGTCTATATTTCAAGTAAAGCTCGGTAGCCTGCTTGTTTATATTGGATATTGTAGCCTATCCAACTGTTATCTGAAATATATAAATATCAAATGTAATGTTAGGAGTGATATGTAAATATATTCAACATGAATAGGCTACATACCGTACTTGCAATTCCAGTCATCTCAATACAAACTTTGTTTTTCAATTGATCTAATCAGATTAACGTTAGTGCATGACCCGTTTTTAGGAACAGCTGCAGTATTGGACAACAACACTAACTATATTCAGGTCCATAGCAGAGCAGACTAGTTATTTTCGCATTAACTATGCATGCCAAGTTGCCAACATTGTGTTACCCTGGGCATTTTGTTATACAACCTCAGTCAGTTCTCATCACAGGCCTGTTTTTGCTGGTTGCCATCTGCTTGTTCCAGAAATACAAATAATTCCAAAAGTTTGTTTTGTCTGGGCCCCCATGGAGGGAACTTCTAGGGCTCAGTACTTTCATTTTAGAGTTTGTAACCCGAAGATCCAAAGGGATACATATTTATTTTCTGAATTGCTGTATGGATATATTTATATAATTTTCTGTCAGGTGAAAAACAAGTTATGTCAGTTGTATGTCTATCAATAAAGAGATGCCCACAAAGAAATCAGATCGATATGTGTCTACATTTTCTATGAAAGTTGTTGTGGTATCAGAGGCCGGCCAGAGAAAAGCTTTGTCATGCATTTGGGCCCCAATGAATTGTGACTATGGGGCCTTTTCCACTCCATTCTTTACCTAATCCGTTCAGAATGGAATTCTGTGCAACAGTGCTTTTGTTCTATTTTTGACATTGTCTGCAAACCTCTGGTTAATTGTCATCATTTTTCAGTAGCAATTTGTTTGCATAATGGATAAAACAGTCAAGTAGGCTTATGTGTGTCTGTAGTGCTGGCAACCATACGTTTCAGGTGTTGCTGGTTTATTTTTCTATTATAAATGACATGCTACACATAGCCTACAAAACAAAAATGATTAATTTACTCACTACTAAGCATTACATATAAGGACAGTGACTGGCATTATAAAGGGCGTTCATTGTAACGTCTGCTATCCCTGATTTGTTTCTCCTGTTCATTGGGTAACTCAGAAGGCAGCATCATGTTTACAGAGATTCTATTAGCCCTGGTGGTGGGAGGAGTGATCTACTTCCTGGTGCAGAGGAGTAAGAGGCATCAGCTGAAGAGTGAGGATGGCTGGTGGGGGGAGGGGACTCCCACGGACGGGGAAAAAGATCTCAACATTCACCCCTACACAGTCCAGACAGATGACGAGGAGTTGGAGGTGAGATTGGGGATTATGGGCCTAGAGGAGGGCCGAGCTCTTAGAGAGTTAAGGCTTATGCAACAGTCTTTAGTTGAAGATTAGTTGAACCTCGTACTCAATGCTCCACCCAGGACCTGTACAGGAGAATAGACCAGACCCGATCCTTCCCCTCTCTAGAGGACAGCCAGTTCAACTACGGCTTCAACTCCCACCATCTGCAGAAGGTGGTCACCTACTGGAGACATGACTTTGACTGGAGGAGACAGGTGGAGAAACTGAACAAATACCCACATTACAAAACCAACATCGAAGGTGAGATGGTGTGTAGAGATTGATCAGTTATGTATAGAACAAGATGAAACTGAACAAGCAGATCTATTGGCTGCCAGTAAATACTGCCTAACTCTTAAGTCTACGTCAAACTTTGCACACGCAAAAACCAAACCATTTGAGTCACCAGGAAATTACTTGTGGTTCATTCAAGCATCCTCTGACCCATGTATCAAGGCATTGACGTCCACTACGTCCATGTGCGGCCCAAGAACCTCCCTGAGGGCGTGACTGCTGTGCCGCTGCTCATGGTGCACGGCTGGCCAGGCTCTTTCTACGAGTTCTACGGGATGATACCCATCCTGACTGAACCCTCCAACCCAGACGACATCGTGTTTGAGGTGGTGTGTCCTTCCATCCCTGGGTATGGCTTCTCTGAGGCTCCACATAAGAAAGGTAAGTGGTTAATAGCCTGGCTGGGGTCAAGGGTCACAAATGCCCAGCCCATTGAATCTAACAAAGCATGTCTGCCAGATGAACATTATATTCAGTGACTTTATATATTACCTTTCTCTAATGAATGATTCTGTTTATGTTACAGGTTTTGACTCAGTGTGTGCGGCCCGTGTGTTCCACAAGCTGATGAAGAGACTCGGCTTCCAACAGTTCTATGCTCACGGAGGAGACTGGGGATGGATCGTCACCACCAACATGGCCCAGCTGGAGCCCAAGTAAGACTGACGGATAGACACACAGAAATATGGGCAGATCTTAGCTTAAGCCATGGGAGACGTAGTCAATATTATGTTTGCCTCCTTGTTTATGGTATTTAGAATGCATGATGTTTTATGAGTTAAATGTTCTCATCAGTGAATGATATGAAGTCAAAAAGCCTCACAGTTTGACTCAGATTCAGTGTCTGTTGTACTTGACCTCTCCTCTCTACTTTTATCACCCCAGAATAATCAAAGGCTTGCATCTCAACTTTGCTCCCCCCTCCAAGCCGGGCCTGCCCATGGTTCTGTCTATAATGCTGGGCCGCAGTTTCCCCAAGCTGTTTGGCTTCAATGAGCACGACATCCAGCGCATCTACCCCGTTGTGCAGAACCTAGTGGTGGAGTCTGTCAAGGAGACAGGATACATGCACATCCAGGCCACCAAGCCTGACACTGTGGGTAAGAGTTTGGAAGGGGAAGCGTTCTGGGTTACACACAGTTTTAACTGCTGCTTCTGTGTAGACCAGGACCAGGAATAAGAAACTGTGCTGAATCATAGATCTGATTACGTGTCTATCTGATCTCTTCCTGTAGGTCGAGGGTTGAATGATTCTCCGGTGGGTCTTGCTGCCTATATCTTGGAGAAGTTCTCCACCTGGACTGACCATGACTTCAGGAACCTGGATGATGGAGGACTTACGAGGTAGAACGTCTTAGACCTGAACCACAGCCTTTAATATAGAATAAGACAGTTGGTTAGCATTCAAAGGCTTCTTCGTCAAATTACCATGTCCATTTTTATGGCTTTTGTTATTTAGCACCTCTCTTGCCTTTGCAGGAAGTTCAGTCTGGATGACCTGCTGACCAACGTGATGATCTACTGGACATCTGGCTGCATCATCTCCTCCATGCGCTTCTACAAGGAGAACTTCAGCAAGGGTCTTGACCAGCCACACTCAAAGTCAGTGGAATGTTGCTATGTAATATCTATGTATGTGCTATGTAATAGTCTAACCAGCACAAGGAGCTCCACCTTCAGAACATAAAGAACTTTGTCCTGGTAAGTCATGCTGTTAAAGTAGAAAGGACAAACTGATTTTATGTTTCAGTAAACTTATTCACTCCCTCTCGACCCAGGATGCCAGTGCATGTGCCCACTGGTTTTGCCTGCTTCCCCAACGAGCTGATGCATACCCCCAAGCTGTGGGTGCAGCAGAAGTACCGCGAGCTGAAGACCTTCACGTACATGGCCCGAGGAGGACACTTCGCCGCCATGGAGGAGCCAGAACTCATGGCCCAGGACATCCAGAACTTCATCAAGACGCAGGAGAAGAGGAGGAAGTGATCGCCGCTCTGCACATCTGCCTTTCCTGTTTACCAAACAGCACCAGATGCTAGGTCAGCGAGCACTGGTATTATGATAGCACTGACATGTGCCAGAAGTTACTTACTGATAAGCACATAGAGAGAGAAACCTCTGCCGTAGCTGCCTTTTTATAATCATCAGCAAATAATACTAGCCATGTCACAGATCTGTTTGTGGACCATAATGACAGTCCCTCCAGGAACTCGATATTATGCGAGGGTTTGCAAATTCGACCAATCACCACACTATTTCTGCGTAAAACAGTAAAATCATCGCAATATTATCGCATAAAACTGACCAATCACCGCAGTACAAAAAGAGGCCTTGCAATGTCAACCAATCACCGCACATTTGCTGCATAATATGGTTCAATCAAGCCACACGTCAACAAACCTTTCCCCTCGTCACTGCATTTGATCAAAATCATTGCATATTGCCACGCAAAATGTCAGTATTGCTGCAGCAAAATCAAGCATTTTTGCCCGCAAATATCACAAACAATCCCCATGAAATCCTGGAGGAATGATATGAGGTGGCAAGACTGCACAAACAGATCTGGGAGCAGGCTAATATAGAACAGTAAAACCTCCGAATGACTACTGCCAATGAGGTGGGGGAAGTAAAGTCTTCATCTAGTTAGGAAATTATCCATGGACCAGTTGATAAGAGTGAATAGAAAACCGTTTCGTTAAGGCTGTTCCTGAATCATTTTTAAGCAGGAGAGCACAGGCAGTTATCCGTTCAGATTACTGGCATAATCTAGCCCCGAGTGGTTATCAAATGATGCATAAAATATCAGGTGATGTGTTTTCTGAAATGTGTATTTTATTCTGATCACCTGTTCTGTTATTATTTACTCAAGTTATTTACAATGTTATAGCATTCCATAAATAGCACTTTGCATTTATTTCAGACACTAATCTCCTGATATATATATATATATATATATATATATATATTTATATTTATATTTTTGGGACAAATTATATTAATAAACATTGAAATTCAATTCTTGTTCTGTCTTTCTGCTAACGTCTTGGGGGTCATACCTAATATATGTGGCCTTGGTCACCATTCAAGGTTTAATACCGCAAAATTGTTGATGATTGTACCAAATGCAGTACCATCCTCTCAGTTCTCCATCAGGGCAGGGAGACCAGAGGTTCATCCAGCTGCTGCCAGGCCCTGGTGTTTCCCAAGCCCTGCGTCCTGCCCTGGGACACCCCACCACTCTGAGGCTGCTCCCCTTGGCAGAGCACACCCGGGGGAGGTGTGGATGGGGGAGAAGGGCCGCTTGAAGATCCCCACATGACCTCACCAGATAAGGCAAGGGGAGGGAAAGCGAGACGGAGAAAGAGAGGGATGTTTGAGAGGGAGGACATACAGTAGGATTACGATGCGCAGCGGAGAAGCTGTGACTGGAGATTGTTAGGGGAGCTGCGGTCAGCAGCGGGCGAGCTCTGGGTCTCTGTTGGTCTTCAGTAGAGTGTCTGGAGCTGGTTGGTCTTCAGTTAGGTGGACAGTCTGAGGGCACCTGCAGCCTGGACACAGACGGGGTGAGTTAAATCTCTACAGAACCTGGAGGGAATACAGTAGATCTGTGGGCACTTCACAGTTATAGCTTGCAAGAAAATTTAATATTTGGAAGGTCATCGCAGCTTTTATTTATGTTAATTAGCTCTACGAAATGAAATTGTGAATTCTTTCTGAATTACTGAACTCCTTCATTGTTGATATTTGGACAATATTTTGCACTTCATGTTAAATATTTGCAGAATCAACTTCACATGTCAGATCTTGTGGTATGGAAACTGATTTGCTCTTGTGCTTTTATTTTACATTAATTGGTAAGTCATTATTTTACATTAATTGGTAAGTCATTATTTTACATTTACTACCTCCATTTAAATGAAGTCTCATTTACCACGTAAACGTAATGAAGCATGTTTATGTTCCTCTGCGTGGTCCAGGTGAGGTCTGGGTGTGTGACTGGGGTGCGTGGTCCAGTTGTGTGACGGGGGTGCGTGGTCCAGGTGAGGTCCAGGTGTGTGACGGGGGTGCGTGGTCCAGGTGAGGTCCGGGTGTGTGACGGGGGTGTGTGGTCCAGGTGAGGTCTAGGTGTGTGACGGGGGTGCGCGGTCCAGGTGAGGTCTGGGTGTGTGACCGGGTTACAGCCCAGCAGGGCTATGAAGTCCCAGCACTCCCCAGAGAACGCGGCCAGGGAGAGGAGCCGTGTGCGTAACCTCCGCCAGGCTTTCCACAGCCTGCAGGCAGCCCTGCCCTCCGTCCCCCGTGACACCAAACTCTCCAAGCTGGACGTCCTGGTCCTGGCCACAGACTACATCGCCCACCTTACTGAGACCCTGGACCAGGGCGGGGCTCTCTCTGAACTCACACTGCCCCCCAGGGCAGGGGGATACCTCCACCCAGTCAAGGTTGGTGACTTCTTTTAGTTCAGTTAAAATCAGACATGAATTGTAGTGTAACAGCAGTGCAGTAGGATGCCCACAGTAGTTATCACTACTTACATTATCTAAATGACATTCACAAAGTTGTTTTAATTTGGTATGACTTATTACAATCATACAGACTAACAGAAGCTCAACATGTCTCCTGTCCTGACAGAAGTGGCCGATGCGCTCCTTGCTGTACTGTGGGAGTGTGGGAGAACTGCTGTCAGCCAATCAGACGCCAGCGTCAGGGGAGGAGGAGACACATCCACTGACCCCTACCTCAGAGTTTGACTAGGAGCGGTGAAATACAATATATCCAACTGTGATGCTTATGAAACTGCAGTGAATGGCTATGTAATGTATGTGCTGAACACAGAATGACCTAGAATAATGTAAAAACCAAAATCAAATGGTCGCTTTGATTAGCACATTAAATCACTCTTATTTATTGCAGAAGCATAAAACATAAATCGCTACTTTGGTGTGTAAAATATTTGTTATGGGACAGATCTAAATTTACTGGGGGGGGAGGGGCTGATCCAACTCACGGTGTCATACAAAATAAATGCAAACAAAATTAACTCAAAATTATTATTACGACCATAAATAACAACTGTAGCGACCCTGTGTTTATAAAGATGGATTTCGCCATTGCCACTTTAGCATGTTTTTGTGGCAGAGTCGATGCCATGCAGGGCTACGGGCCAGAAGGTTGAGGTTTCACTGACTACCACAGACGAGCTCATTCTCCCTGCCTGTTTCATTACACTACGATCAGAGCCGGCTGCAGACAATGATCAGCTAGGGGGAAATCAGATTTACAACATTTTGATGCCATAGTTATAATTATATAAAATATATGCACAAATTTCCACCAACAGGTTTCTGTACCAATGCACCACACAACCAATATACAAAGCATACAGACTTCGCCTCTCCAACATCAAGATCTGGTCTGGTCTGTCTCGGAGATCTGTGGACAGTTCCTTCGACCTCATGGCTTGATAGCCACAACATACCAAACCATTATATCATAGGTCTGCAGTAGCTAAAGCTTAATGATAGCCACAACATCCCAAACCATTATATCATAGGTCTGCAGTAGCTAAAGCTTAATGATAGCCACAACATCCCAAACCATTATATCATAGGTCTGCAGTAGCTAAAGCTTAATGATAGCCACAACATACCAAACCATTATATCATAGGTCTGCAGTAGCTAAAGCTTAATGATAGCCACAACATACCAAACCATTATATCATAGGTCTGCAGTAGCTAAAGCTTAATGATAGCCACACCCTACCAAACCTTCACAAACGTTTCTGAACTTTATCAGGGTAATGTCAAAAGTAAGTCAAGCCATTGTTTATAGGGAAAATACGAGCAGAAGAGTGGAAAAACACAAAACACACAACCCTTCCCAAAGCAAAGAAAATAGAAGTTTGACAACCCTCGCCTATTTTGGACCTCCCACCATCCCCCCGCAAATTTCAATCTGTCCCTTATAATGATAAAAGAGTATGGTGTTGTTGTTTTTTTTATTTTGGGGGGGGGGGGGGGGGGGGTCTCAAAGGAATGCTTCAGTGACTTACATTGTGTTTATAGCTTTAAGATGAATTAAAGTTGATCTCCTGGATTTGGTTCATGTTTAGTGTTGTAGTTTTGTTGGGGGTGAAAGGATGGACAGATTAACAGAAGGGGAGGATGCATTCAGCTGTGGAGCCCTGAGTACTAGTCCATATCCGTGCTATAATGACCGCTTTAGGGTAAGAATATATTCAAACAGCAGAAAAACTTAGCTAAATAACATATTGAAATCATTGTATGTCTTTGTTTGAGCTATTTGACATACAGTGAGCTCCAAAAGAATTGGGACGGTGACACATTTGTTGTTGTTTAGGCTTTGTACTCCAGCACTTTGAATTTGAAATGATACAATGACTATGAGGTTAAGTCAGATTTAATTTGAGGGTATTTTCATACATATCGGGGGATCCGTTTAGAAAAAAACAGCACGTTTGTTGTAATTTCTGAGTCACTTTTATTGTAAATAAGAATAGAATATGTTTGTAAACGCTTCTACAGTAATGTGGATGCTACCATGATTACGGATAATCCTGAATGAATCATGAATAATGATGAGTGAGAAAGTTATAGACACACATATCACACTCCCAAGACATGCTCACCTCTCACCATTACAATAACGGGAGGTTAGCATTTTTGGTGGGGGGGGGGTCTGATATTTGTGCATCTGTAACTTTCTGACTCATCAGGATTATCCGTAATCATGCTAGTATCCATATTAATAGAAACATTATATTCTTATTTACAATAAAAGTGACTCCAAAATGACACAATACATTATTTACCATTTATTTCTATTGGGAACAAAATAATCTGAAACAACCAAAACAAATAGCAAATGCAGCCAACAAAACATAGTCCCCTAAAATGAGGGGGACTATGTACAAAAAGCTGTAATTTCTAAGTGGTTCACCTGATATGGATACAAATACCTTCAACTTAAAGCTGACAGTCTGCACTTTAACCCCATAGTATAATTTCAAATCCAAAGTGCTGGAGTTATCACCCAAAAAATGTACATTACCATGAAATCACGAGGCAATTTCAACATTTCATCAGGAGAGACAGTGGTAGACACATATTTCATAGTCTGATATTGACCAAGAAATACACTTGTGACAAACAATGCACAATAATTTCAACTCCACTTACACAGCTAATGTCTAAACAGACTATATTGCCAAGTATTTGTGCTCGGGCAGACAGAAACAGCTTTTGTTGGCTGTAACATGGACGAGACCACAGACGCATGGTCGTCATTATGTCTCCCCCTTGAGCAACATGGGCTCAGGTCCAACGTTCAAGGCTAGCTCTATAAATCTGTCGGGGGGAGATCTGATAACCCCCCCTCTCTCTCATATTAGTGGCTAATTTGGACCTGCCAGAGCTGTACTACTAAGGCAGGGGTTACAGAAGGAAAGGGGAGAGCAGACGTTTTGGTGAAAGAACGTGGGAATGCTAGACAGACAGTACTGCCCAAAGTTCCAGCATTCCAACTAAGGTTATTTTAAATTCTAGATCTCAGCGGATAAAGTATACTGGTCAGGGAGGATCTGTTGCATTGGGCAATAGAATGCATTTGTATACATTTAAATTCTCACATTCTCATTTTTAATGGCAAACCCATACTGTATGCCAGGCCATGGATTCTCAAATTGTATTATTTCTGTACCAAGTGTCCTCAAAGTGATGGTCAGCAACTAACAAACTCGATTTTGGCTTGAACCGCAAATAGATCTTTAGGTGTGTGTGAATGTGGATATTTGTGCCTATAAACCCCTGTAAGCCTGATCTCCCTTCATGTTAGGAGATAATTAATATTGTTTCTGTATCTGATTTCTGAGTGAATTTATGAAGCTTTCTGTCCAGCTTCCCCTCTTTGGCCTGGCTTAGCTGGAACTGAGCAGAGGAACAGGAGAGGGAGTAAGGCACAACTCAAAAACTAGGTCAGTGAGAAAAAAAGAGCGTATTTAACATACAAGACATGGTTGATGGCTTGATTCAGGGAGATGTCGAAGAGAGGTAACTAAGAAAGTTTCCTAATAAACACCACATCCCCTTCCGTCTAGCTTCCTTCCTGCTTAAAATGTGTAAAATCCTATTTACCAACTCAGTGGCCTTGTGGTTTGAGTGACTGCCCTGAGATTGGGAGTTCAATCACTGGCTGACTCATACCAAAGGGACCCGGTGCGTCTCTGCTTGGCACTCAGGATTAAGGACCTATATTGGGGGTAAGGCCCTGTGATAGACTACCGTCTTGTCCAGGGGGTGTACTTGTACATCAAGCTGCCTCACCTGCTCCCATGAACCGTTCTGGTTTGCACAAGCCTTGGCTTGTGCAAGGCTACTTACTTAAACTATTGAGGTTTCAGTCAGAGGCAACCATACTTAGCAATGGTTAGGGTTCCCTCTGAGTCTACCACTTTTATTAGCATATCACCAGGAGGGACTGCAGTGGGGCTGAATGAGGGGCCTGGTGTGGTGGCAACAGATGGTTTGCGGTCATTGGCACAAAGCTGGGATAACAGTGTTCCAACATCATGGGGAGAGAGACGCCACAGGAGTGGCATGTGACCCAGAGTCACAGTGACCCTCCAGAGAGAGAGGAGCAGGGAGACTAAAGGTAACTGCAGTGATAACGGCCCTCCCTCGGGATGGGAGAGGTATAAACACAGTGGAAGGCCCTCGCTCTGGAAGGCCCTCGCTCTGGAAGGCCCTCGCTCTGGAAGGCCCTCGCTCTGGAAGGCCCTCGCTCTGTCGCTCAAAATGAAGGCTGATAAAACAAATTAAATGTACAAGAAACTTCGTCAATCATCCAATCAAACATTTTATTTTCAAAAACAGAGAAACACCGATGGATCTTACCACTACAATTAATGAACTTAAAACATGTAATCTTGAGAGGACAAATACATGCCAATGTTTGGAAATAATGCCCACTATGGTGGTCAGACACAGAATTAGCCTCTAATTTCATGTTCAAACGGAAAAGGTACCACTTGAGCTTACCCAATAGGGAAGTTCAGTTCGGTTTTCTTTTTGAAAACGTTCACTCCCATTTTGACTTTATGAACAGGACACAGATCACACTCTGCTTGGTGAACGAATGGAGTTCTCCAATTTATCACAGCTGCCCCTGTGTACTGTGCTCCTAGGATGAGCCAATCAACATCCGTGAAATCCAACAATATGAAAAAAATTATTAGAATACAGAGATCAAATGAAGGCACAGCCAAAGCAGCGCAGTTGACCAAAGTCCAGTGCTTGGGGTTCTCTTTTTGCAACGAATACTAGGAATAATTCATTCAGTACAAATGAGAGAACAAATATTGATAGTAAATAGAATATTTATCATCGTTTGAAATGACCAAGTACCATGCTTCTCTTTCATGGCCAAGTGCGTCTAAATTGACTCTAAACTAAACACATTTCATAGTAACTTGGTGTTGATGCTATGGATATAGGACCAGTGATTTAAGAGGCCATGATTTACAGGTTCTCTACTTTACATTCCAGGTGATACATTTAGTGTTATTCAATCTACGAGTTAGTTTCCTGGTGCAATTTTCAGTGGTTTAATATTCAAGCAAACTCAACACAACTGTTTTGGCCTTCATATGTACGAGTCTCTCTTCAGTTCCCATATCTTCTAGGTAGATGGCCGTAGCCAACTTCAGGTTAAGATAACAGCAACAGAATTGGTATTGATTGTGCTCAGAGTGTATTTCAGTATTACTAGAACAGTGCTAAACCCACATTGGGTAAATTGACATCTCAGCACTTTGGTCTGTAAGTTCACCTATAACATGTAATGGAAAGAGGTGGGCTTCACTTAATTTCAAGAGTAGCATTACATTTCAAGTAACTTCAGGTATTAAGAGGAATCAATGCTGTCCTATCTTATCAGATAATTACATAGATGATCTCAATACATTCACTTAATCAACAAAATATTAACTTTGTCAGTCACAGGACATCAATAAAAAGGACAGAACTAAAAAAAAAGGTACCATAGAAATGTTTTGATTGTTTGTGAATGTTACAGCAAGAAGAAGGGATAGCCCTCACAAACTCGATGCAGTGCCTTAGACCTCTGTGCCACTCGGGAGGAAACAAATGGAAATTAACTCAAAGTATTTCTATATAATTCATATATTCTCTCTTTTTGGTAATAAATAAAAAAACTATCAAAACATGAAATTATTACACAATTTTCTATATGCTTTGAATAGGAATTTAACATTCCATGCTTGTATCACACTTCTGGATTTACAAAGGGCTTCTCAGTCCATTGACTGTAATGCAGCCATAGGAACCCATTGCCAAATGTGCAAAAGCCTAATAGCATGACTTTCATTCAGTAGTGTCAAAAACTCTCAACCCACAATATGGGTATATAAATTACTGCCCTTCCATAGCCAGTCTCTATTCCTCTGAAGGTTATGGTTAGGGTAGTATGGTTAGGGTAGTATGGTTAGGGTAGATTCTAATGCATGGAAGGAGCACAAAATTAAGATTTTGAACAGAGAATGACATGAGAATTCTTCAGATTGCAAAAAGGACCTTGAAACATTTGACAAATTCAACATCTGCACTGCAGGTTTCATGTTCATAGAATTACCAATTTTAAAAAAATCACAATGTAATTAATAATACTAACACATTAGGCCTAAACCGTTAATCAAACGCAAATACTGTCATGGTGGCAAAACATTTACATCATTAGATATAAATGGGCACTTACGAAGATCTTAAAACATGTTACATAACATTGTACTTTTTATTTTTTTATTATTGTAACATTTCCCCTGAACTACATTGAACATCAAGTCCTTCAAAGATCCAACCAAAGAACATAATCTGTGAGTACTGTACTCAATATGGCTGCAGTTTTCCCGTTTGAACCAGAGATGTTCCCTTCACTGTAAATATCCTGTTAGAGCAGTTATGGGAACTACGGTGTGAATGGACATGGTATTCTACATGCAATAATGTCACTAGCTAACCAACAGTTTGTCTGGTTGTCTCTATGAAGTAAGTAGTGCAGACTCAATGGACCTTGGCCTCTCTAAAAACGTGGTCCCAGTTAATGGCAAACGAGGGTGATGGCTTGTGCTCTATATAACCGTATGTTGCCCTTATCTAAACTCTCTTACCTAACAATGTATTAATTTACTATAGCAGCTTGAAAGGCAAACGTTAATCAAAGGCCACGTAAGGAAAACAGACGTAAGAAACCAAAGCTATCAACTAAAGGGCGCTTTCACATATTTCTGTATGATCCGAATCGTAGAGCGGATGGTACCCCGATCCGCGCTATGAAACGTGAAACGCAAGTGAACCCTGGCTCAAACGAATCCTGAACCTGCTTGAGTAGCGGGTCCAAGATCCAGGAACAGAGTACCAGATATTGTAACGCAGCAGCGCGAGTCGTGTGAAACTTTTTGCCCGTTGTAAACAAGCTAGCTTCCTAACATCATGTAGAATGTGCGTCTCGCAAATCACATCACATGAAACGGTTATTTTCAGGTCTTGAGAAAGCGAAAATGTATTTTGTAGAATTGTCACAATCCAGGAAACCGAACTAGGATACCGAATTTCATATGCGAAAAGGCCCTAAAACACTGTCGCTATTCCTTAAGATGTCTACTGAGACATAAGAGATTTTGGAATATTCTCATAGTTCATCTGACGTATCTGCTTAATTTTCTCTATAAAAATAACATGCAATGACAGTTTAATCTAAAGTACCTCTCTCTTCACCGCCTGCTCTCTACCCGATTCTCTTCGATAAACAACTCATTGTGTGTGTGCACTTCCACAATCATAATTGGACAAAATCACAGAATGACACAATCACAGTCCAGGCTTTGAGAATTCTCCTCAGCTCTGAGCATGATTGCTTAGTGTTTCTCCATCGACAAATCCACATCGATTCAGACATTTTGGCTCTTCTCAAAACTCCAGTTTAATAACTAGTGATTTCCAGTTACTTCAGTTCAGGGAAACTGATCAGTGGCATCGTTAATGAGGTACCAATTAATTCAAGATACCCCTGGACTTATCATATTTAACTACACTATTTTTCACTCTAGCAAAGGACTCTGGCTCTGACTCTCTTAACCACCAGAGATTTGTGGTGTATCAGTTTCTCCAGGAAGTAAGGGTCAGAGGTGAAACACCGGGTCTCTGCTGCCCTCCGGCCCCGCGTGGATTCTCTCCCTTGGGGCAGAGAAAGATGAGCAGTAGGGGGGCTTGTGAAACTGCTGGGGCTTGGCTGGGGGCTGTGTGTGTGTTGGGGGAGGCGGGTCTACAAGGCCGTCTCCTGCAACGTGTGAGCCAGTCGGCAGGAAGGCTGAGGGGTTGATCTCTCCTCGTGCTCGTCCTTCTCTCTCTCTGTTTCCTCATTCTTCTCCTCCACTCCATTGCTCTCCTTCTGAGCCATCTGGTAAGGCTGCGTGTCGATAGCTTTGGGCTGAATTACATTTAAATAGATTAAGAAAAGACACGGCACTATGGCTAGTATGATTTCACTGGTTCATCTCAGAGGCCTGCAGCCTACCTTGTGTGGCAGTGGGGTGACACCGCAGAGTATCTCCCTGTAGCACTCAGGCAGGAAGAAGAGCATGTTGTCCAGGACAGGGTACACCGTCCCTGGGGTCAGGTCCTTCGCCTTCATAGGACCGGTCAACAGGCTGACTATGAGTCCCACTATCACCACAGTGGTAGAGTTATGGGCACTGTACCACAAATAGGATAGATTGTACAGGGCTTGCACACCTGTAGGCCTGGAGAGAGAAACACAGGTACTTGGTCAGATTCATATCATCATACCTTAAAACAGTATCTCTGGAGGGATACAATTCAAACGCTTTATGTTTTAAAACTGCTGTTCTGGTTCAAATGCTATCAATTTAACGAGAACAAGAAGTCAATGTACTTTGTTTTGGCGGTGATCAAGGTGATCAGGGTGGTCACGACAGCAGTGGTCACGTTGCCGGGGAGGGGCATAGTGGTGCCGTTGATGACAGGGGGAAGAGGGGTGGGCACCGCCATACGGGACACGAAATTACCAATGCCAATCCAGAAAGCCATAACCAGGCCTGACAACAAGCCTATCATCGCACCCTTTGGACAGAGAGAGTAAGGAAGAGTTAGATCAAATCAGAAAGATTGCGCTAATTCACCACAGATATGAAAAGAAAGTCATCACAATCTCACAATGTATTTTATTGTACAGTGAAAAACCCCATATGTCCTCTACTTTGATATCCCTCACTGCTAGCCAACTTGACCTGTGTTAACAAGGCAGTAGTTTGACTTACAGTGGAGTTAGCCCAAGGGAAGAACATTCCCAGACTGAAGAGGCCTAGGAGAGGACCACCCAGCATCCCAAAGATACTTAATGCTGCCTGGAGGAGAGAGGGAGTGAGAGCACGAACGAAAAACAGAGAGGTTTATCATCTTTTACTAACACTTATGTAATATGAAGCCTCTGTCTAAGTGGGCAGTAGGTGATCCTCTGGGGGTTCAACTTTGCTAAATGTAATTCAGTGGGGTAGCCATTAACTAAAGCAAAGACAGCAGGGGAAATGGGTCAGTCTCTCACCTGCAGCACTGAGCCCATGTGAGAGGCGATATAGGCCATGGTCAGACACACCAGCCCGTAGGCAAATGCTGGGAGAAGAAAAGAGAGTAAGAGGTCAGGACCATAGTAGTACAGTCCTGATACAGTGTACTCCACCTGTAAAAGCTCTATAAAACATGAACACTGCCTGCCACTGTTCATAAACACTGCCACCGTGTGGCCACTCGGGGAGCAGCAGCTCACCCAGGCCTTTGGAGAGCAGTGTGGCTTTGGCCTCTGTCATGGTCGGGCAGTAAGGCTTGATTAGGTCCTCCATGGTTACTGTCGCCAGGGAGTTAAACGCTGATGAGATGGTACTGCAACGCAAGAGGGAGGGAAGCTGAGTGAGTCATGTCCTGGGGTTAAATTTCCTGGTGTATTGTGTTCATAAAAGTATCATAATACAACCTTTACTGGTGTACCACAACACTATGAAATTAATGTAGCATAGAAACAGTTCCTTGGGGTCTGACGAGTACTACAGACGGAGCATATGAGAGTCAATAGCATTGAAGTACCTGAGAGCCCCGCTGAACAGGCAGGCTACAAACAACCCTGGGAGGCCAGGCAGGTCCCTGAACACATCCATCACAAAGTACAGCACCATCTGCAGACAGGAAGAAACTGCCACTTAGACTGGATCAAGAGCCAAAATAAAGCCTCACAAATGACATTTATAGAAGAGCTTAACCAAACAATGACCTCAACACAAACATCTTTACAAAAGCCTTTCTTTGGCTATGATCTGAAGAGAGAGACATTAACTAGGTCTTCACAAATAATCAAACGCACATCGAAATCGCAATATTGACGTGCAATATTCATATAGCAAGAGATCCATATTGCATGCAATATTTTTTAAACGCATCTCAGCCGCATGTAACATCGGGTTTTTTTTTTTTAATCCTCTTTCGGATGCTTCCCGCACCGTCACTCAAGCAGCGCCGTTCCTCCTTCTCACTGTTAGATTCACTTTTAGTTTGCATGCGGTTCTGTTACTGTAGGTCAAATGCAGTCAACAGATTGTTTCAAACAAGAACGACGCTGCTTTCCACTTTGCTTTTTAATAGAAGTTATTGGCGCACAATTGGCCCAACGTCGTCCGAGATTGGCCGGTGTAGGCAGTCATTGTAAATAAGAATTTCTTCTTAATTGACTTGTCTAGTTAAATGAAGGTTAAATAAAATAAATAAATACGATTATATTTCTATGTTCACCCAAGTGTTTTGATCTACAGTGCCTTCAGAAAGTATTCAGACCCTTTAACTTTTTCCACATCTTGTTAAGTTACAGCCTTATTCTAAAATGGATTACATTTTTAAAAGCGAAAACAGGTTTTTAGAATTGTTTTTGCAAATGTACTAAAAAATTAAAAACAGAAATACCTTATTTACATAAGTATTCAGACCCTTTGCTATGAGACTCGAAATTGAGCTCAGGTGCCTCCTGTTTCCATTGATCATCCTTGAGATGTTTCTACAACTTGATTGGAGTTCACCTGTGGTAAATTCAATTGATTGGACATGATTTGGAAAGGCACACACCTGTCCATATAATGTCCCACAGTTGACAGTGCATGTCAGAGCAAAAACCAAGCCATGAGGTCCAAGACATTGTTCGTAGAGCTCAAAGACAGGATTGTGTCGAGGCACAGATCTGGGGAAGGGTACCTAAACATTTCTGCAGCATTGAAGGTCCCCAAAAACACAGTGGCCATAATTCTTAAATGGAAGAAGTTAGGAACCACCAAGATTCTTCCTAGAGCTGGCCACCCGGCCAAACTGAGCAATCAGGGGAGAAGGGCCTTGGTCAGGCAGGTGACCAAGAACCCGATGGTCACTCTGACAGAGCTCTAGAGTTCCTCTGTGGAGATGGGAGAACCTTCCAGAAGGACAACCATCTCTGCAGCACTCCACCAATCAGGCCTTTATGGTAGAGTGGCCAGATGGAAGCCACTCCTCAGTAAAAGGCACATGACAGCCCACTTGGAGTTTTCCAAAAGGCACCTAAAGACTCTCAGACCATGAGAAACAAGATTCTCTGGTCTGATGAAACCAAGATTGAACTCTTTGGCCTGAATGCCAAGCATCACGTCTGGAGGAAACCTGGCACCATCCCTACGGTGAAGCATGGTGGTGGCAGCATCATGCTGTGGGGATGGTTTTCAGCGGCAGGGACTGGGAGACTAGATGAACGGATCAAAGTATAGAGATAATCTTTTTTTCCCTCAAACTCTGTTTATTCAGTTTTACACACATAAGACAACACAATAAACAATATAAATAATATACTCACTATGTGGACACCTACAAAATACCTAGGTGTCTGGTTAGACTGTAAACTCTCCTTCCAGACTCACATTAAGCATCTCCAATCCAAAATTAAATCTAAAATCGGCTTCCGATTTTTCAACCAACCCTTAAGTCAAAGGGGCGTCAAATACGAACGTATTTTTGTTTTAATAAGAATGCCATCAGAGGGTGGACTGTTCAAAGTAAGACTGGAATGGAGCCCAAGCATCATAAAACAGTTTGTAGTTGAATTAAATGTTTTCTAATTTCAGAGAGCACAACATATCTCCCACCCATGATGGGGGAACTGCCATCTTCCAGTTCTGGAGTATTAGCCATCTAGATAGGGTTGTATAAGTAACAATGTCTGACTGAGTTCTTGACAGGGGATACCCATGTGCAGTACTCCAAAAAGGGCTGTAAGGGGATATGGATCTATAACAGTGTCATATAGAGAAACATTTAAATATTAATTCCCAGAAACCTGACAGATTGTGACAGCCCCAAAACACATGGAACAGTGTGGCTGGTTCTGTTTTACATCGGACACAGGTAGGATCAAAATCAGAGAATATTCTTCCAAGTTTGGCCCCGGACCAGCGGATACGGTGAACCACCTTGAATTGAATGAGGCTGTGTGTGGTGCTAAAAGAGGATGAATGCGCCATGTGCTGCACAGATTCCCAGGTGTCTTCCCCTAGTTTCTCCCCCAAATCCTTTTCCCATCGAGTCTTTAAAAGGCAGCAAAGAAGGGTTCTGTAAGTCATTAATGATCGCATATACATCTGAAATTGCACCCTTAGGAAGCTTGTTTAGCTCAAAGATGCTCTCTCTAGCTGTACTTGCCGGCCTATTGGACAATTCAGGTGTGTTAGCTCTGACAAAGTTCCTAGTCTGGAGATAGCGGAAGAAGTGGGATTGGGGGAGGTTTAACTTTTCCTGTAGCTGAGCAAAAGAGGCAAATGTTTAAATATGGAGGAAATAAAATGTTCTGATTGCTTTGGCCTGAAGAGAAAAGCCTCGGAGGCTTTGATGTATTAAGGCACTCTGCAAATGGAATTGAATTGAATTTATTTTGGGTAACAGACATATGGAACAAAATGTACAATGTGGACCCAAAGGATATCACTTGAAAGTATTAATTAAAACGCTTGTTTCCAAAGTGGTCCTCGATGGTAAAAACAATAAAACATGTAAATATTAAAAGACAAAAACAAAATGACAAACAACCATAAATACCTTCATTTATATTGACATCCTAAAAAGTGGTTCCACTCACTGCACTTTTCCCTAACCTTAAAAATCAACTATATTAATTTCACATTATAACAATCTATTCATTGCACATCCTACCTATCATTCAAATACATACACCTGACCAGCAGTAGGGGGCACAAGGGGCAGTGGAGTGGTTTCTCTTACTTAGACAACATTGTCCAAATAAAAACCATTGCCTGCTTTTTAAAGCTATTTCTACTATTTATTTGCTTGATCTCCAAGGGGAGGCTATTCCATAGACAAATGCCTGTATAGAAGAACGTGCTCCTCTCAGTACTGTTTACTCTTGGGATTTTACAAGACATAACACTAGCTCTGGTAGTTTAAGATGTTAAACATGTGATTAAGTTTAAGTTGGTCCACTCTGGACTCCACAAAAGCAACAAGCCCACATCCCGGAACTCCTGTACCCCTATGTGGGTCCTAGGGGGGACATTCAGCATATACCTGATAACATTATTTTGCATGACCTGCATTCTCTTTTTCAACTTTTTTGATAGCCCACTATACCAAGCAGAGCAGGCATAATCAAAATGACACTGAATCAAGGTTGAGACAAGCAGTTTCTTAACTTTGATGTTAAAATATCTAGTATTACGATATAAAAAATTTAATTTGTTCGCCATTTTAGATTTTTTTTCTCGCAGCAATCAGGTCTCCAGAAAGGGATTGATCTAAGGACACACCAAGATAAGTTACACTTGTTTTAGATTCAATCTCCTTCCCTGCACAGTTTACCTTTATCTTGTCAGCTCTAAGCAATCTATGTTTTGTTCCAAACAAAATCGATTCGTTTTTTCCCAAATGTAGCGACAGTTTGTTGTCAGTCAACCAATCTCTAACAAAATGCAATTCCTTACTCAGGGTCTCCTCTATGTAAACTGTATCCTTCCCTGATACCAGTATGGCTGAGTCATCAGCATAAAGCAGGAGTTTGCACTTTACTGTATCTGGCATATCATTAACGTAAATAAGAAATAAGAGAGGCCCTAAAATTGATCCCTGCGGTACTCCACAGGATATTTCTTTGGCCTCTGACAGAACATCACCAACATGACATACTTGTGCTCTGTTTGTCAGATAAGACCTAAACAAATTTACTGATACATCATTTAGACCCATGCATTTCATTTTCATCAGGAGAATATCATGGTCCACAGAGTCAAAAGTTTTTTGTAAGTCTAATATGACCATACCTGTATAGTTCCCCTTCTCACTTTATAACCGAGACAGGAATGGGCAAAGCAGACCGGAAAACATCCTGTAAAATTCGATTGGAAAACCGTCCGGACCCAGTAATTTACCACTTTTTATTGTGGACACTGCAGTTGCCTCAGGTGTAAATTCTTCTTCTAAACAGTCATGGGAGTCTGTATCAATTGAAGGCATATTCAAACCAATCAATCAACAATGGGTCTTGAGGAGATTCAGAGGTGTATAGCGCAGAGGAAAATTGTTTGAAATGATCATTGATCTCCTTCTGTATAACTGTGGTAGCACCAGACAGGGTCCTTATTTGTGGGAATAAATGTGAGGCCTCAGATTTACGGACTTTTACTGGCCTTGCCGTATTGTTCATACACTCTGTATCGAGCTCGTAAGAGTAATTGTTCAGCTTGTCTGGTAGAGAGCTCGTCAAAATTCAGATTGGAGTAGCTGGCGTTCTTTGTGTAGATCAGAGGAAGGATCTGTAGCATACTCCTCATCCAATGTAGCTATGGCATCGCTCTGGTCTCGAAGCCGCTGAGAGCAAGCTTTGTTTTAGTTTGCTGTATAAGAAGTTATTTGAAAATGAAATTTACAAACCCCTTATCTGAGAGTAAAATGGAGGTCCTGGGGAAACTTTAGCTCAAGAACTAATGGTGAATGGTCAGAAATAACAATACTTTCATAAGTACACCTTCGAAGTTTAGGCAGAAGTTTTTTTCTCCAAACAATAAGTAATCAATACGGGTGTATGTCTGATGAACATTAGAAAAAAAGGAATACCATCTGTTGTAGGGTGTAGGAAAAGCCAGGCCTCACACATAGCATATTTCTGAAGAAAATATTGAATAAGTAGGGCACATTTAGATTGTCCTGTAGTTATTCGTGAGGAGTTGTCAAGAACTGGGGATATTGTACAGTTGAAATACCCCCCTTAAAATCAACGAATGGGAAACTAAATTGGGTATAGCAGATAAAAAGGTATAAATGAAACTTGTGTCATCCCATTTGGGAGCATAAACACTAGCCAAAACAAGAGGGGTAGAAAACAGTTTACCGGTTACTATGACGTACCGTCCCTTAGGATCAGCAATAACCTCTGAATCTACAAAGGGAGTAGATTTATCAACCAAAATGGCAGCACCTCTTGATTTACTTTGAAAGTTAGAGTGGAACAGTTGACCAAGCCAGTCCCTACGCATCCTAAAGTGCTGACCAGTCCTCAAGTGAGTAGAATTGCAAAATCTGCATTCAAACCCTTTAAGTGTGTCAGCACCCTCTTACGTTTCACAGGGTTGATGTTCCACGAAATGTACTTGATGGTATTACTTCAGCCACCCTGAGCATTCCTGTTATACAAACCTGTCATTAGAGCATAGAGCGGAAAAGCGATGAATACCCAAAAACCCCAGGATAACTTGTCTCAGAGTGATAATGTACTGTGTAAGATTGTAAGATACTTGGAAAAAGTATGGAAAGATAAAACTAAAAAAAAGAGAGAATGACAACATTAGAACTGAACAATTCAACCTCCATCCACCTCGGAAAATACCTCCCCAGTATGTCTGTGAGAGTGCGGTGTTAAACCCAAACCCACAGTCCCGCCCTTTAAAGTAGCTTTTTGTGTTAGTGGTTCAACCAGCAAAAAAAAACAGAGAAAAAATTCAGTGAATTCCATGTGCAATCGAAATTAGAAAAGCACCACTTGTAGATGTATATAATTATATTCCCAGTCTTATAACAGGTATTGAGAGAGAAAATAAATAAAATGTATCAAGACTCTCATTTGAAGTAAGCAAATCGTAGTAAGACGACCCAAAAAAACCTCTGTTTTGATTTCAACTCTCTCAGAGCATAGTAGCTTGATGGCCTCGAGAATGTTCATTTCAGCGCCGCCAGGCAAAGCAGCACCCCCAGGTAAAGTGCGAGTCTCCGGGCCCTCAGACTCAGGAGAGGGCGGTGATAAAAATGGGTCTTGTAGGGCGGGTTTTCTCAAAGTCGTGTTTTCGTCGACATGCTGACAATTGAAAGCAAAGTAGTCTTGGGTATTACGGAAAGGGATCACCAAACTAATATTTGAAAAGAAATATGGTTTTGCTGCAAAATTCACAAACTTTAAGAATACTGCGGGAGCAAATGGAAAACACATCCCGTACAGAGAGATCCTTGATGAAAACCTCCTCCAGAGCGCTCAGCACCACAGACTGGGGCCAAGGTTCACCTTCCAACAGGACAACGACCCTAAGCACACAGCAAACACAATGCAGGAGTGGCTTTGGGACAAGTCTCTGAATGTCCTTGACTGGCCCAACCAGAGCCCGGACTTGAACCCGATCTAACATCTTTGGAGAGACCTGAAAATAGCTGTGCAGCAGTGCTCCCCATCCAACCTGACAGAGCTTGAGAGGATCTGCAGAGAAGAATGGGAGAAACTCCCCAAATTCAGGTGTGCCAAGCTAGTAGCGTTATACCCAAGAAGACTCAATGCTGTAATGGCTGCCAAAGGTGCTTCAACAAAGTACTGAGTAAAGGGTCTGAATACTTATGTAAACGTGATATTAAATTATAAAAAAAATTTCATTAGCAAAAATGTCTAAAAAACTGTTTTTGCTTTGTCATTATGGGGTATTGTCTCTATGATGAGACAATACAGTTAACAAACAGATAACTGACCACTTCGAATCCCACCGTACCTTCTCTGCTATGCAATCTGGTTTCCGAGCTGGTCATGGGTGCACCTCAGCTACGCTCAAGGTACTGAACGATATCATAATCGCCATCGATAAAAGACAGTACTGTGCAGCCGTCTTCATCGACCTGGCCAAGGCTTTCGACTCTGTCAATCACCGCATTCTTATTGGCAGACTCAACAGCCTTGGTTTCTCAAGTGACTGCCTTGCCTGGTTCTCCAACTACTTCGCAGACAGAGTTCAGTGTGTCAAATCGGAGGGCCTGTTGTCCGATCCTCTGGCAGTTTCTATGGGGGTGCCACAGGGTTCAATTCTTGGGCCAACCCTTTTCTCTATATACATCAATGATGTCGCTCTCGCTGCTGGTGACTCTCTGATCCATCTCTACGCAGACGACACCATTCTGTATACATCGAGCCCCTCTTTGGACACTGTGTTTACTAACCTTCAAACAAGCTTCAACGCCATACAACACTCCTTCCGTGGCCTCCAACTGCTCTTAAATGCTAGTAAAACCAAATGCATGCTTTTCTATCGAACGCTGCCCGCACCCGCCCACCGGACCATCATCACTACTCTTGACGGATCAGACTTAGAATACGTGGACAAATACCTAGGCGTCTGGTTAGACTGTAAACTCAACTTCCAGACTCACATCAACCATCTCCAATCCAAAAATTAAATCCAGAATCGGCTTCCTATTTCGCAACAAAGCCTCCTTCACTCATGCTGCCAAACTTGCCCTTGTAAAACTGACTATCCTACCGATCCTTGATTTCGGTGATGTCATTTACAAATTAGCCTCCAACACTCTGCTCAGCAAATTGGATGTAATCTATCACAGTGCCATCCGTTTTGTTACCAAAGCCCCATATACTACCCACCACTAAGACCTGTATGCTCTTGTTGGCTGGCCTTCATTATATATTCGTCGCCAAACCCACTGGCTCCAGGTCATCTATAAGTCTTTATTAGGTAAATCCCCGCCCTATCTCAGCTCACTGGTCACCATAGCAACACCCACCCGTAGCATGCGCTCCAGCAGGTATATCTCACTGGTCATCCCCAAAGCCAACACCTCCTTTGGCCGCCTTTCCTTCCAGTTTTCTGCTGCCAATGACTGGAACGAATTGCAAAAATCATTGAAGCTGGAGGTTCCTATCTCACTCAACAACTTTAAGCATCAGCTGTCAAAGCTGCTTATCGATCACTGCACCTGTATATAGCCCTTCTGTAAACAGCCCACACTACTACCTCATCCCCATATTTTTTTTTTTTTTTGCTAATCTTGCACTCCAGTATCTCTATTTGCACATAATACTTTGCACATCCTTCATTCCTGTGTTAATGCTAATCTGTAATTTATATCACCACTATGGTCTATTTATTGTCCTACCTCTTAACCTTACTGCATTTTGCACTACATTTTGCACTCTGTATATAGATTTCTTCTATTGTGTTTTTGACTTTGTTTACTGTGTAACTCTGTGTTGTTTTTTGTCGCACTGCTTTGCTTTGTCTTGGCCAGGTCGCAGTTGCAAATGAGAACTTGTTCTCAACTGACTTACCTGGTTAAATAAAGGTGAAATAAAAAAAATAAAAATGAGGGATTTTTTTTTTTTTTTTTAATAAGGCTGTAACGTAACAAAATGTGGAAAAAGTCAAGGGGTCTGAATACTTTCCGAAGGCACTATATACATACATAGTTCCCCTTCTCACTTTATAACCGAGACAGGAATGGGCAAAGCAGACCGGAAAACATCCTGTAAATGTTTTTTTAGAATATTTTTTAGAATAAGGCTGTAACGTAACAAAATGTGGAAAAAGTCAAGGGGTCTGAATACTTTCCGAAGGCACTATATACATACATACATACATACATATATATATATATGGGCAGATATATATATATATATATATATATATATATATCTGCCCATATCGTGCTGCCATAACATAATCATAGCCAAACAGGCACTTCAGGATGCCAGTACACTGAGGTTCCACTAAGTGTGTTGTTACGGCGGTAGCTAGTCCTACTTGCCTGGTCGTTGGATTTGACGTAGCCCTTATTCAGTGGGCTATCCTCACCGTAGCGAGCAAACATCACCAGGCCCATCAGACAAGCCATACACAACACCACCTGCTGGCAGGGAAACACCACGTAGCACGACCTGGAGATACACCACAACATATATTATTGCCATTATTAATTTTTTAACATTATTACATTCATTTAAATCCAGTTCAACCAAGTGTTAGTGTTAATGCTTACATGACGGCCTCCCTCTCAGTGCGGGAGCTGAGGTACCTCTGGACCTGGGCCTGGTTGACCCCGTACAGTGCCAGCATGAGGAACACCCCGCCCACCCCCAGCGTCCAGAACGTGTGCCTCTCTGTCGGGTCAGGGTTCAGGCTGCACAGGGACACAGGTCAAGGGAGAGGAGGGTTACAACACTATACCTACACACAGAGCCATAGACCACTATTAATATCCTCTATAACTGGTCCAGGGACAGTTTTAAGTCTCATTAGGTCAACTAATACTCACTCCAGACTAGCGATGCGGCTGCTGTTGATGGCTTTCCGCCACACCTCTCCCATGCCTCCTGCCTGGTGGGCCCCCACTATGATGACGGCCAGCTGGCCAGCAAACATCACAATGGTCTGGAACACGTCTGTCCAGATGACTGCCTTCAGCCCTCCCTGACACACGCAAGACAAGAGATACATGCTGTAAATCCAGCTGTATATAATAACTTCATTTGGCTAAATTGAAAACTAACGGGCGAAAAAACAGATACTCACTATTGTTGTGTACAGGGTACACACCAGTCCAATGGCCAGAACGGCTCCCCAGAGGTCAAATCCAGTCACTGCAGGTGGACAGTATCAACAGCACACATCAACATAGATCACGTTTACACCAGGACAGTCATTGATCATCTATAAAGCTAGAACAGGTACTAAAGCTTTCACTGAATGGTAGTCGGCGAAACTAGTATTACTCTACCACTTCGTATGGGAAATATATACATGTGACAGATCCCTTTTACCTGCATTGAGTGCGAGTGCAGGAGCATAAAGGACCACTCCCATATAGATCACCTGCAGAGACAGTCAAACAAAACTTCTGAGGGAAGCAAGCTGAGTAGTAACATAGGTGGTTGATTAAAATACATTTAAATGACACAACAAGTGGTGAAAACTCACAGGAAAAGTGGGAAACCAACTAGCACATAATGTCTCTGTTCTACAGAGCCCAGCATGTCCAGGACATTAGTAACGTGTGAACACACCAGGAGCACACACAGACACATAACTACAGTCTGGAGGACACACAAATACACTCACCATCTGAAAGATAAAGGTCACGGTACCCATGATGCGAACCGTCTTATTGAAGCGCAGCTCTAAATACTACACAAGAAAAGACAGAAGGTGGGCGAGAGAGAGAGAGAGAGAGAGAGGGGGAAGGGGAAGAAGGAGAGAGCGAGAGAGATGTTAAAGCCTACCACTGATCATAAAGCATTAGTCATCCGTGAATGTGTCTATTCCGAGCGCAATAGAAGTGAAGATTCTAAGGGCCGGGGCAACAGTCCACTGTTCTCAGCAGCACTGTCACATCTGCTGTACTTCGATGCTCACTGGAGAGACTTACTCTGGTTCAGTTACTCTGGTTAGCTATTGTCAGAATTTAAAAGCAGACAATGTGTGGAGAATGTTGTTTTTGCATTCAACTAGCCTCCTTTGCCAGGGTTCTAGCAAGACTGGCACGGCGAGAAACAGCTGCACACAAACTCCTCCCCATAATCCCCATCATTCACAGACCTTGTTCTCTCTTCAGGTAAGGTTAGGGTTTTAGCGCTCACCTCATAAGCGCTGGTGAGGCGGAGCCTGTAGAAGACAGGTATGAAGACGTGGGCGGGGATAAGCAGCCCCAGGAAGTAAGAGACTCCCAGGAACCAGTACTGCGTTCCGTAGGTGTAGATCTCAGAGGGCACTCCCAGGATGGCCACGGCCGACTGGAAGGTGGCGAGCAGCGAGAGCGACACGGGCAGGCAGCTCATAGAACGGTTGGCCAATAGGAACTCCTGTGTGGTGCGTTGGCGCCCGCCGGACAGGGCGTAGTACAGGCCGATGCACGTGGACGCCACCAGCAGCAGGGCAAAGATCACATAGTCCGGCGTGGTGAAGTGCATCTGGACTACGTCCCCCATGATGCCGTGGGGTGAGGGGCTGGGAATGGAGGTGGGGTTGGGGGGGGCGGGGCGTAGGTGGCGCAGCCTGGGTGGATGAGGACGGAGTTAGTGGATGCTCACCTATAGGTCTCCTCTCAGACACCGAAGATGCTATAGTGAGGGAGAGAGAGGGCAGACAGAGGGCAGTTATTATCCTCATCTTTCTCTTTAAGCATGAAGGCCTAAATACACACAATGCATACAGTAGTTGCTTCGATGGAAACATTTTAAAAGCCCTATAACCAAATGACTTAAAATATCATTCACACCTATTAATTTTCCACTTTCTTACTCTACCATTTCAGAGCATTGTAAGGTCTCAGTAAGTACGGATGCTAAAAGTTAAACATTGAAACCACAACGTAAACCCACTCTACAGTAGGTCCGTCTGCCATAGCAACACAGTCTGTCGGGGCTGATAAAAGTGCTAATCAAATGAGCATTAGTTCTCAAGGCTCCCACACACTCACGGTTGGTGGTCTATTAACACATACCATAGTGAGCCAGGGCAGACTGACCTAGCCAAACTCCTTAACATCACAACAGTCAGTTAATCAGCAGCCTAACACACGTTATGATACATTCACCTAACAGCACAGCTGACAGAGATCCCAGTGACTGTCTGAGGTCTTCACAGTTGCAGGACAGCCATTATAGTGGGTCACACCTTCAGTATTGACAGTATGCAGCTTACATCACATCACTGATGCAAGGATAACATCCTATTTTGACCCCGGTGACTCACTGATGGTCAAATATACAATAGGCATTGAAAAGAAAAAGAGGGGAAAAGAAAGAGGGAGGGGAAGACAGACAAGACAGGGAATAGAGAGTGAAGAGAGAGAGAGAGAAGAGAGAGAAAGAGTGAAGAGAGAGAGAGAGAAGAGAGAGAAAGAGTGAAGAGAGAGAGAAGAGAGAGAAAGAGTGAAGAGAGAGAGAGAGGCAGAGAGACAGATAATTGATCATTGTGAAGCAGGTCTTACCGTGTCAGTGGTTGGGCTGGTTGGTGAATGGTGGTCTGAGGTTGGCCGTCTCACACGGAACCTGGAACCTGGCAATTAATAATAGCCCAGCAGTGGGAGTGTCTTCCTCATAGGCACCAATCATAAACCCCGGTAGAAGTCAAAGGGAAGACCTGCAACAACAAAAAGTTGTTTTCATAACACTGTTACCAGAGAAATAATAATTCAAAACATCTAATACAACTAGGTTAATGTTTTAAAAGTAGAAGTGCACATTATAATAAACGTTATCCTACACACCAATTGTACTGCCAATAAGTAAACTATAATTTACAGTCTCTACTTACTGCCAATATTTGTATAATCAACTGTCAAAACACATCAGGACACATTAAGGCATTATACGTTTCCTCTTTTAAGTCTACCCTCGACCTCAATCCTCCCATCAGCCACCCCACCCCACCCAGAATGCCTTCAAACAAAAGAAAGGGAAAGCCATTGAGTTTACATATCAGAAACCGAAAAACGTATACAACATAATGCAAAGCAAAAACTTAATAGCCTAACCATTTAAGGTGATTAGGTGATCTTATAGGCCTATATAGCCGTAACTCAAGGGGTGGGGGTGGGGCTAAGAGTGCTCATCTGGAGGAGGTCTTTGGAGCTGTTTTAAAATAGGATATCATTTGTTATTAAGTAAACATACTTTATTTGTTCAAATTTTAGGAATAGCATCAAATCTTTGAGCCAAAGAGAGGCTAAGGGAGGATTGACAGATTTCCAAATACAATAAAATCCTTCTGCAGGCTGACAGGGAGGCAAAGGCAATGGCATTTAGCTGTATACTGGTCAGGGAAGGATTGTCTTTTGGTAATCCAAAAATAGCTCCCAGTTACCCTGAGTAAGGCATTATTCCAGACTTCGTCAGAGATCTCTCCACCAAGTTCCTTTTCCCCACTCAGATTGGATTTTTATTAAGTGACGGGTTATCAATGGACATGATTATCTAAAAAAAATGGGATATGAGTCCCTTTAGTTGAAATGGTGTTTTCAAAAGGGCACCCAATCCGATCCGGGTGATAGAATTGGAAAGGCGGGTCTATGAGATCGAATAAACTGACGGATTTGGAAACGTCTAAATAAACTTGAATGGAGTTGATTCAATTTGGTAGAGAGGTCATGAAAATGGACAAAGCTACCATCAATATGAAGGTCAATATAATATAAAAGGTCAATATAAAAGGTAAATAAACTTAGTAAAGCATTTCCATCATATGTGAAAGACTCTATAGACTTCAAAAACAAGATCTTACCAATAACGGGATTAACAGAAGACACATACCAGCATTCCCCGTCACTATTTGAGAGACCAAGATATTAACAAATACCCACCAACAAACTTTATTCTAGAGCTGGCTGAATATGTTTTGACGTAGAACTACTTCGGGTTTGATGATGAATACTACCTCCAAACGAATGGAGCTATGCTAACCTTTACGTGGGTCTTTTCGAAGAACGTTTTTGTTAACAATAAAAACCCATTTTTGAATAAAGTCTTATAGTGGTACCGATATATTGACATTATTTTGCATATGGGGAGGAACAGGAGAAGAGCTGTCATACTTCATGGCATTACTCAATGACAATCTCAAATTCCCTATTGAATGTGACACTAAACATGTTCATTACCACGGTATGTGGATTGAGAAATCAAATGGAACTCTGTTTAAAACTCTGTACAGAAAAGAAACGGACAGGAATGCTGTATTACGGGGGACAGATTCCACCCTGAGCCATTAAAAAAGGGGACTACCAAGAAGTCCGTTTTTCAGACTGTGCCGTACATGCCACATGAGGACTGTCTAGAAAAAGCAGTGGAGATGCAGAATAGGTTTCTAAGAAGAGGCTACTCTCCGTAATGTGTGGATTAAGCTCTTACATTTGGCATTGGGGAAAACACGAGTTGAACTACTTAAAGGACACATATACTTTGAACTCACGAAAAGTGGGAGATGCTGTCAAGAACCACTGGCATGTTTTATCATCGGACCCAGCTTTGCCGCTGAATAAAAAAAATCCACCACTTATTGTTTATAGGAGAGGTCGCAATTTACGCGATAAATTGGTCCATGCCAACTGCCAGCCACAAAATAAAATCAGCCAGGCTCTTTTACGCCCTCTTCCGAATGGCAGCTATGAATGCAGAGGTTGCGCACAGTGCAACAATATGATGAAATGTGAATATCTCTGCCACCCACACACAGGAAAACAGTTCCAAATAAATGACATTATTACGCACTCCACCACCCATGTTATCTACACGATTACATGTCCATGTGGGCTGTGTTATGTAGCTAAAACCTCACGTTCTCTCAAACAGAGAATTAGTGAACATAAAAGTTCAATCAGGAGAAACGACAGGGGTTATCCGGTCGCAGTACATTTTAATGACCTAAAACATGACATTTCTACCTTTATATTAGGTGGCATAAAGAAGGTTAACATATCAGACAGGGGAGGTGATATAAATAATACTCTGAGCAAAAGAGAATGTTTTGGGATTTTCACCCTCCAGACATTATTTCCTAAAGGTCTTAATGATGAAATGCCTATGTATGTTATGTTGTAATGTGAATATGAATTAATGCCCCCATTTCAGATTACTCTGATGTTTTTTCTTGTGCTGTTACCCAATGATTTATGAAAACTTGCTTGGCGGGTTGATGTCCTCATTGTGGTTTTACAGACAGGTTTAATATGTTTTATGTACAACTGTTGCCATGCACCTGCAAAAAAATAAAAATGTCTTTGTAATGATGAAAGTGGGCTTTGATCGCCATAAGCAGCTCCCCTGAGTTGGGTTTGGGGACCAGCTCCAGCAACTTGTCAAAGACACCATTGCCCATTATTTCCACCAGCATGTCAGAGACAAATTTCACAGGGTTGACTCCAGTCTCAATTCCCTCCATAACGCCAAAGATCCGGATATGTTCCCTTTTGGTATAATTCTCCCAACGAATCTACCTTGGAAAAAGGAGCTGTGTTGACTGAACTGTTTTCATACGAGACATCTGCCTCCAGCTCAGCAATCCGCTCGGTGTTGTCAGTGGTTGAACCTTCTAGTGTAGTGAGGTGTCGCCCAAAAGACAATAGAAGTTTGGAGAGCTGCGAGCAAAGTGCTGATGAGAGAAGCCATATCCTCTTTCAGGCTACTTCTTTGTTTAGCTAGCTCAGCTACAAGCGTGGTCATAGAAAAGGCCTCCGACTCCGTAGCAGGGCTGGCCGTGACAGTCATTTTCGGTGCTTGAGTAGTTTATTCGGCCTTCGACGATGTGTTGGTTGTAGCAGTTCTCTTCGGGTTGGTTTAGCACATGGCACCAGAAAAAGTGATAAAAGAATATAACCAACAGGAAAACTAGCAGCGGCGTGTAAAAACGTTAAAAAAAAAGTTTAACTGGGGACCTCTCTCAAACCCGTACATGTTTACGGGTTGGGTATACGACCTGTGACGTGTGTATGAGTAGCCAAGTATCTTGCAACAGCTTCACTGTCAATGATTCAGTACAATGACAGGTGAGAGGAGGAAACTAGCCATGAATCCAAACATAATTGTCTCATTTGGTTAACCCTTTGCTGCATCCTTCAGCTTTGGTTTCAACTATGACCTACAAAACAGAAACACCTTCCTAATATTGAGTTTCACCCCCTTTTGCTCTCAGAACAGCCTCAATTCATTGTGGCATGGATTCTACAAGGTGTTGAAAGCGCTCCACAGGGATGCTGGCCCATGTTGACTCCAATGCTTCCCACAAGTTGACTGGGAGTTCTTGGGTGGTGGACAGTTCTTGACACACACGGGAAACTGTTGAGCGTGAAAAACCCAGCAGCGTTGCAGTTATTGACACACTCAAACAGGTGTGCCTGGCACCTACTACCACACGCCATTCAAAGCCACTTAAATATTTTGTCTTGCCCATTAACCCTTTGAATGGCACACATACACAATCCATGTCTCAAACCTTCTTTAACTGGTCTCCTCCCCTTCATCTATACTGATTGAAGTGGACTTAACAGGTGACATCAATAAGGGATTCACTTAGTCAGTTCCTAATATTTTGTACACTCAGTGTATATGAAAATCTAATAAATATACCAAAGTTATTCCATACAACCATACAATTCCAAGTGTAACACACATTGATGAACATATGATGGACTTCACTTCATGAACGACAAGTGATATCAAATCATGTATACACTGGGGGCCAAAAGTTTGGAATCACTCATTCAAGGGTTTTTCTTAATTTTTTCACTCTTTCTTACATTGTAGAATAAAAGTGAATACATCAAAACTATGACATAACACATATGAAAGCATGTAGTAACCAAATATTTTTTTTTTGAGATTCTTCAAAGTAGCCACCCTTTGCCTTGATGACAGCTTTGCACACTTATGGCATTCTCTCAACCAGCTTCATAAGGACCGCCACAGGAATGGAAGACCCAGAAATACCTCTGCTGCAGAAGATAAGTTCATTAGAGTTACCAGCCTCAGATTTCAGCCCAAATAAATTCTTCACAGAGTTCAAGTAACAGACATCAACATCAACTGTTCAGAAGAGAATAAGCCCTTCATGGTCGAATTGCTGCAAAGAAACCACTACTAAAGGACACCAATAAGAAGAAGAGACTTGCTTGAGCCAAGAAACACGAGCAATGGACATTAGACCGGTGGAAATTTGTCCTTTGGTCTGGAGTCCAAATTTGAGATTTTTGGTTCCTCCAACAACCAAATTTAGATGGTTTGGGATGAGTTGGACCGCAGTGAAGGAAATGCAGCCAACAAGTGCTCAGCAAGACTGATGGAAGACTGATGGAAAAGCATTCCAGGTGAAGCTGGTTGAGAGAATGCCAAGAGTGTGCAAAGCTGTCATCAAGGCAAAGGGTGGCTACTTGAAGAATCTCAAATATAAAATATATTTTGATTTGTTTAACACTTTTTTGGTTACTACATGATTCAATATGTGTTATGTCATAGTTTTGATGTCTTCACTTTTATTCTACAATGTAAAGAATAGTGCAAATAAATAAAAAAAACCTTGAATTAGTAATATTTCCTCATGCATGACAATACTGAGCTTCTTTTAATGATGGGCTCCTGTTACAGGTAATGAAAATGAGTACCCTCTCAGGGGATGACCTGTGTAAAGAGAGTGGATAAAGCACTTCAGAAGAACGCCTTGGTTCCTGTGACATTAAGAAAACCAGGTGATACTGGATCATTCTGAAAGGGAAAGGTTACTATAATTCCCAATGGAGAGGTTTTCTTTTTTGGTATCTTTGTGCTAAAGGATGAACACAAGGTTATGAATGTTTTGTCTCTATGGTGTGGGAGATGTGTCTAAACCCCATTTAAATAGCCGTGTGTGTCCTGATAAGGAGTCCTTCAGGTCTGCACTTAAGAGCCTTCAAAAAGTATTCTCACCCCTTGACTTTTTCCCACATTTTGTTGTGATACAGCCTGAATTTAAAATGGATTATATTGAGATTTTGTGCCAGTGGTCTACACACAATATCCCATAATGTCAAAGTGGAATTATGTTTTGTTATGGCAAGCCTAAATAAGTTCAGGAGTAAAAATGTGCTTAATAAGTAACATAATACGTTGCATGGACTCACTCTGTGTACAAAAATAGTGTTAAACATAATTTTTTTTATGACTACCTCATCTCTGTACAATTATCTGTAAGGTCCCTCAGTCGATCAGTTAATTTCAAACACAGATTCACAGATCCAAAGACCAGAAAGGTTTTTCCAATACCTCACAAAGAAGGGCACCTATTGGTAGATGGTTAAAAATAATGAATATCCCTTTGAGCATGGTAAAGTTATTAATTACACTTTGGATGGTGTGACAATACACAAGTCACTACAAATATGTAGGCCAATGGTGATGATGGATCAACAAAAATGTAGTTACTCCACAATACTAACCTGAATGACAGCGTGAAAAGAATAGTTCCTTGGTGTCCACATCACCAACAAACTATAATGGTCCAAACACACCAAGACAGTCGTGAAGAGGGCACGACAATTCCCCCTCAGGAGACTGAAAAGATTTGGCATGGGTCCTCAGATCCTCAAAAAGTTCTACAGCTGCACCATCGAGTGCATCCTGACTGGTTGCATCACCGCCTGGTATGTCAACTGCTCTGCCTCCGACTGCAAGGCACTACAGAGGGTAGTGTGTACGGCCCAGTACATCACTGGGGCCAAGCTTCCTGCCATACAGGACCTCTATACCAGGCAGTGTCAGAGGAAGACCCTAAAAATTGCCAAAGACTCCGGCCACGCATTGCAAGCAGTACCGGAGTGTCAAGTCTAGGTCCAAAAGGCTTCTTAACAGCTTCTACCCCCAATCCATAAAACTCCTGAACAGCTAATATAATGGCTACCCGGACTATTTGCATTGTTCCTCCCACCCCCATATTTTACGCTTACTGCTGCTCTTTAATTATTATTATTTTTATATTTTTTACTTATCTATCTTTTACTTAACACTTATTTTTCTTACAACTGCATTGTTGGTTAAGGGCTTGTAAGTAAGCATTTCACTGTGTTGTCTACACCGGTTGTATTCGGCGCATGTTAAAAATAACATTTGATTTGAAAAGAAGAAAGCCGGGTACAGAATACTAATATTCCAAAACATGCATCCTGATTTCAATAAAGCACTAAAGTAAAACTGTAAAAAAATTGGATAAGAAATTAACTTTATGTCCAGAATACAAAGCATTGTTTGGGGCAAATCCAACACAACACATCACTGAGTACCACTCTTCATATTTTCCAGCATGGTGGTGGCTGCATCATGTTATGGGTATGCTTGTCATCGGCAAGGACTAGGGAGTTTTTTTTAGGATGAGAAGAAACTGAACAGAGCTAAGCACAGCCAAAATTCTAGTGGAAAATCTGGCTCAGTCTGCTTTCTAACAGACACTGGTAGACAAATTCACCTTTCAGCAGGACAATAACCTAAAACACAAGGCCAGATATTTATTTTTAACCTTTATTGTAATCAGGGAGTCATACATGATACCATGGTCTCTTTTATAGATGAGCCCTGAATTTCATAAATTGCAGAAAATACAAACATCAAAATATAAATACATAATGAAAGCAGAAAGAACATGGCCATTAAAAAACAGACACATTCATCAGTAATAAGATCCTCAATCAGCCTTCTGACTTGCCGTAGATGCACCAAAACAAACAAGATTGTTTCAGGAAAACTAAAAGCTGATTTACCTAACTCAGTAGAGACCAAAGGAATTTCCAGAGTTAGCCATCCCTGAGACCGGGTGTGGTAACGCAATGTCTAAAGTTTAGTAAAGATGTTAGGTACAGTGTGACTTTTTGTAAAAAGGCTTTATAACTGAAAACAGCAATGTCATTGACTCTGTTCCAGCTTCGTGTCTGTGCTTTGTTTTGTGTTCCTTGTTTTATGTTTTGTTATTTATTAAAACTCTCACTCCCTGAACTTGCTTCCCGCCTCCTCAGCGCAGACCTTACAGATGCTAAAACAAGGAGCAGAACCGAAACGAGGAGCTCCACCCTCTCTCTTCGCACGAGATGGGCTGAATGTAGTCTCCCCTTCCGAAATTCCAAAGAAGCTAACACCTGCAAAAATCGAGATTTGTCCAAATAACCAGTGACGAAAAACCCAAACACCGGAACTACTGTTGCTCGCATCCTGTTCAGTCCCAACAGATTCTACAGTACCAGTTATATTTACGTAGATATATCCATGAGAAACTACATAAAAACAACAAAAATGTTACTTACTGCAATGTTAAAGAGTGCAAAATGGCTACCATCTATCACAACGATTTCTGACAAGCTAAATGCTTAGGGCTAAAGAGCTCACTGCAATGCGATTAAATACTTCACTTGCGAACATATACCATACCGGTCCATTTCAACTAGTAAGCTACAACAGGAAAAAAAGCATTCATCCTCCATAAAGAAGAGTATCATTTCCCAGTGAGAAGCTAGGTCTACAAAGACTGTCATCTCTGAAAACACTGGTTTGTTGAAACATTGCACGTCCAGAGCACATCAGAGGCTCAGTGGGCCTGTTGAATCATCTCTGCCAGTCACAAGGTATGTGATGATCAAACGGTGAAAGCCTGCCATGACAGGCTGTCTGTGTGATTCTCCTGAGCCTGTGTGATCAAACCCAGGGTGTCTGAGCCATTAAACACAACTCATTATGAGTAATCACCTCTGAGGTACAACAGACTACTAGCGAGAGCAGCCCACGCCACAGCGTAATCTCTACAGAAAAACACCAGCAGTTAGGAAAAGGGTGGTAAATAAGGTCATGTGTGACTCCAGACTCATCAAATAGGCTAGATACAGTAATTGGCAAATGCAAACAGGTCTAGGGCCTATTCTTAAATCAACCTACTCATAGTGATGTTTGATATTGATATAATTAGAGGTTGTACAGCTGCTGAAACAGCAGTGTCTTATTGGCCTTCACTTGCCCTGTGCCAGCCGTGTAACAGAGAGACAGATAAACACCGTGTCCACTGCTCATTGTCACTACAGATTAATCAGAGGGTCGTTTTTCATGGCTCCTTAATGAGAGGCCCTGCTGGTCTGGTCTCAGGGCATAAAGTCAACCACAGCATGGGTCAGCGTTGTGTGCGTCTCCAACAGGGTAGAAAAATAACTACTGCAGAGCCAGAGGTATTTATGGAAAGAGGGAAAGCTACTTAAAATGCCAGTCTTGATGCATGATTAGGGGCAATTGAAAACGTGTTGCCAACAACATTGTTGCCTTCTCCCAATATATGTAGGTCATTGAGGTTCATAAAGCAATCAGAGCTCCCAGCCATCCAGGGCGTACATGCCAGGCAGTGTCTGAGAAAGGCCTGAAGACTGTTCTCCATTCTCCCATCCAGCAGGTGGTACCGGTGCATCATGGCTCAGACAAACAGCTTCTATCCTCTGGCCATAAGACTGTTAAATGGCCAACAACTACTACTCTCCCAGAATATACCCACTCAGACACAACCTACGCTGCAGCTAAAATTATTATTGATTAGATGTATTACTATGATTGCCATAACAATTAGTATTTATCCTGCTACTGGTCACTATTACTCCTGTTCACATATATATTACCATTAGTATTTATATATTCCTGCTACCAGTCACTTAATCAGCCCTGCTTACATGTATATTATACTACCAGTCACTTTTTATGTATAAACCCACCTCAACCACTGCAGTACCCATGCATGCACATTGAATATAATGTACTGACTGGCATTGACCTGTATATACACATCATCCTCAAGTTTCTTTAACTAATCATAGTTCTTTGTTTTTATTCGTTATTCTATTATATATATATAAATTATTATCATCATCATCATCAGTGCATTTTTGGTAAAGAGCTCTCAAGGTAAGAATTTCACTGTACTGTTTTAGAAACTATTCTTCTCTATGGAGGAACTCCCATCTTCCCTCTCACGACTGAGGTGGTAGATCATCATACCCAAAAGGTCAACAGCCAGTTATAGGGTGATCTAGGATCTCTCTGCTACTACAACTCTGTGGGATTGCTCAAATGAAGTGTCATGGACACCTGACACCAGCCATGCAGTGTAGCCACGACACAGGAGGGAACTATCACTTCACTAGCGGGTGGAATCCCTCTATTCCTATCTGAGACGCTTACAGCTAGCTTAATTAGCCTGCCCTTTACAGAAAAGTGCAACCGAACACAGCAACCTTTCTGCACCAGTAGGCTGTGATGTACTTAGCCTACATTGTGACTGCCTTCTATGTGATGCCTTGAAAAAACATTAGGCTAGTAGTATTTATGACTATTGCGACTATCCCCAATCCCTACATGAAAGCCCTAATTACAGATGAAAATGTCATATCACGATTATAGTGACCAAAATGATCACTGGTTTCGCAGTATTGTTAAAATGTGCTGGAAATGTTTAACAAGTACTGATACACACTGAAATAATTTCACCAAGTTTTATATTGAAAACCAACAAACAAATAAAATTAGCAGCGCTATGCACTTTTTGTGTGCATAAACATTAAAATAATAACATTAACATTGAAGATGGCACCATGTAGCCCATGAGAGGTAAACGTTTCCCTAGTGCAGGTTTTAATGAACACAACCTTAAGCAAATCAAAATGTTCATATAAAAGCAACACAAGCAAAGCAATGTGGATGTAAGAACAATACAACCATATGGAAACACATCCAATGTCCAGGTGTTGACATTAAAATAACAACACAAAATATGTAAATAAAATCAAATGCACAGCACTAATTGTATGTCCGTTCACTCCTTCATAAAGAAATAAGGTTCTGCTGGCCTAACATCATGCCTGTATGTCCTTTGCAATGTAATATGAAAGGGCTGCAGTGAGGTCTTGAGCATTTTTTTGATGTTGGTGCATAAGCATCCTGCCTTTTAAATGCTTGCTCGAGTGTCTGTGTCACAACTGTAGACGAGGAGGGACCAGTAGAATCACTGGGTTTGCCTGCTGCACGCCCTCTCTGGAAACAAGGGAATAGCAAATGTATTATTACTATTATGAACTCACAGTCTATCTTCTGTGTTGCATTCTGGCCTGTGTTTTTTTTGTAGCTGCTTGACGAAGAAATGTCCCCTCTGGGATCAATAAAGTATCCATCTATCTGCAATCACCCCCATGCACAATTTACATAAATACAAACGAGTCCTGTACAGGAGTCTATAGTGTTTCTCCTGTTGGAACACTTTTACAACCAAGTCGACGACTGCCGGATTTTAAATTAACAAAATATGTGACTCACCACCTGGATTCGGTCTTATGTTTTTACATTTAATTAAAGTAGAGACTCAGAGCTACAAAATGGTATGTCATACATTGCATCTGAGGAAACATTGGGAAAGTAATTCTGCTTTGAAAGTTGATCAACTTGTATTCTCACTTTTGAGAAAACGGGTCTTTTGCTACTACTATTGGAGCCCTTCTTTGTCTACACCCATTCAGCATAGTTCACACCATTTTAAGCCTTAGCTCCACCCATCTCTTTAAGGGTTTATCCGAGCGTTCTGTACCAACTTGCCAGCTACTTCCATACATCTAAGAGAGAGAACAGCTCACTGAACATCACTCACCCTAGAAGAGCTGGTTATGCTGTTGTTATCCAGAGCATGGGAGTGGGCTACCGCAACTGTGCTGTCAGAGCGCACGCTGGACGCTCTGGCCAATAAGTAGGGTTGATCCGAAAGTTCTGACCTCACAACGACAGTCAAGCACACAAGCTAACTGGCTAACATTGGCTAGCTACTTCCGGACACATAATGAGAGAACAGCCCACTCTGGCCGTTTTACTCACCCTTGCAGAGCTGGTTAGGCTGTTTTCATGTTATCCAGAGCGTTGTCATTGGTGACCAACATTGGCAACAATTGAATTACACTTTATTGCCGACGTTGAATGACACTGGCCATATTCAACAGGTGTTGAGCGTTCATAAATTCATCAGTTATGTTTCACTATATTGGATCACTCCAATATATTGGTATCACTCCACGGCGGAGGGATACATCTGAGGTGAGGATTTGCTCCTGCGTACATCTGTGTCACGGCTGGGGTCCGACCACATGGCCAGCCCCTCCTCTTGAGTGCTCCACTCGCTGCGAGCGGTTGGTCTGTGTCTTCTGCCCGTGGTTTGTCGTACTTGTGTTTTGTTAAGAGTTACACTACGACTCCGTGTGCAGCCATTAGTATGGCGGCTCTTGCTGCAACAAACTGTTATTTACACAAACTGTAATTTATCTTACACAACTTGCCGACTGGCTTGTTCTATGTGCGTGTTGTGAATTGTTTAACATGCTGCTCCCCAGCCTATAGGCGCAGGGTTTTTCTTGTTCTCTACCCTGCAGAGGTTAAGAGTGTCGTGGTGGGCTTCCACTACGTTGAGACATTAACTTGGGAGTTCCTTAACAGAGTTACTCCATCATATGGTGCTGTTTTTACTGCTTGGATATTAAAAAGGTAATAGTGCAGTAAAACCAAAAACAAACCAAAAACATAAATAAAATCCATTACCTGGTTGCTGTTTTTTGTCTGCCTGTTTTTCCCCATAGCGGTCTTCCCTGGTTTTGGCACAGGTACTGGGTAATTAATCCCTCACCGGGTTCCTATTCCTCCAAGCGGGTCGCGACCTAAGCTCTCCCAGGGCGTCGGCCCGGTGGCCTTGTTGGCATGGCTTCCCTGTGTGACAGGTGTGATGGCTCCGCATGCCTCGTGTATGCATGGCCTGGGTTCGAGCCACGCGGAGAGGGCGGTGGCGCGCCCTATTTGATGCCCGTTTTGTGTGGCGTTTTCAGAAGGCCATGCGTGAGCGGGCAAGGGAGAGCTTTGTATGCATCTCTGCATCGGTTGGCTATCAAGTAGTCTATTAATTTCTATGCAGCTTACTGTAGCCTGTAGCCTACCATTGTCATTGCAAATACATTTGTGCAGTCTACTTGGAACTGGCAAACAGATTTAATACATCCTATAACTTCTGTTTATTGTTGCTGTAGCCTTGTGTTATTATGCAATAATTAATGGCCATGTTTAGTTAATGAAATTGGATGTTATCCATTTTGATTACGTTTACAGTTCTATCGCTATTGCTAATCAGCTGTTATTAGAATGCATTAGACTGAAGGTAACAGTCAGATTAGGCTACAATTAAAAAAAAAAAACACTAGATGTTGTTGACAAGCATAGGCCTATTCAGTTCATATCCATATTATTAATATTCGATTCAGTGATTGAAATGATGACCCCCATCCTCAGAAGCCTACAGTTGTAGCCAAAAGTTGAGAATGACACAAGTATTGGTCTCCACAAAGTTTGCTGCTTCAGTGTTGATGGCAATTTGCATATACTCCAGATCATCAAGAACTTCAAGGAGAGGTTCAATTGTTGTGAAGGCGTCAGGACGCCCAAGAAAGTCCAGCAAGCGCCAGGACCGTCTCCTAAAGTTGATTCAGCTGCGGGATCCGGGCACCACCAGTGCAGAGCTTGCTCAGGAATGGCAGCAGGCAGGTGTGAGTGCATCTGCACGCACAATGAGGTGAAGACTTTGAGGATAGCCTGGTGTCAAGGAGGGCAGCAAAGAAGCCACTTCTCTCCATGAAAAACATCAGGGACAGACTGATATTCTACAAAAGGTACAGGGATCGGACTGCTGAAGAGTCATTTTCACTGATGAATCCCCTTTAATTGTTTGGGCCATAGTTATGCACATGTGCATAAGGGATTTACTGACAATCATAGCAGTCAAACGAGTTAAATCGACATCCATTGATGGAAAATCATCTGTCGAGTTACACTTAACACTTCCTTGTTGATGGCAAACCGAATTTAGATTTTGACATCATTACAAATTACGTTGATATTCCGTAATTTTCTCGATAACGTTATGGGGAAAAAAAATCTTTATTAGCTAAATGTGGAAACTCGTTTGTTGCTGCAGAGGGAGGTCATTGACCTTGATGTTAGCGGTACCTGGCAAAACGGCTGAAGGGAAGGTGATCTGGATGATGGCACGTGCTGTTGGAACCCCTCCCAAAACACGGCTCCAAATGGAAAGTTGCAACCTGACACAGAACAGCACCAACATACAAAAGTTTCAAATAACAAATCAAAAAAGAAATGTTGACATTTTTTCAAGTTAAATGCTAGCAACCGACACGCTGGGTTCAACCATGTTTCTATTGCTATAGCAGGCACTGGCGAAATGTGTAACATTAGTTCACTACAGTAACACTCGCTCTATTTCAATCAAGAACATAACTACCATGGACATCAACATAACGTATTTCCCAAGCTAAGTCCCTAGTTAACTATCTAACTAAAATGTTAAAACTATAGAATTAATGAGCTTACGTCCGCGTGGACCTCCTTCCACTGAAGCGAACTTTCACCTCGTGCTTCGGTTTATCAGCACAGCTAACGTTACCGCGAGGGGTTTGAACCAATGTTCTGATGAAGGCATCACGATGGTTTGTTAAATGTAAATCACACGTATATCGGGCTACTTTCTTGTACTTTATTGATTTCGTTGTAAGGAGTAAATACGCATCTCGCCGTAATCAATTGCGTGAATGCGTCTACATTCATTCGCCTAGTTATGGAGGAGGAACAAGCGATAAGAACCGCCCATTCGCCTTGATAGCTTTGACACGGTGCTTCACACATTACTAACATGTGCTACTCATTTTCATCTGTAAATCAGGTAGTGCCGGAACAAAACGTGAGCGCGAGAGGTGACCTGGGGAGTTCTGTCTGCGGTACCAGAAATGTTAGTCTATATGGCTATTTTGTTTAGTACTTTGGGCATATAATGAAACAATGAATGCTCTTACAATATTCAATGATTACATTTCTCTAAAACAGGTTATAGGCTACATGTGCACCACCAAGTCAGAACAGTAGGCGAAATTGGGTAACAATAGAACAAATTGTTAGGATGAGGCACATGGGCTCATAAGAGCTTACTACACAACATACACTTTGTATTACTTTCTTAGCTACAGTATACATATCTCCCTGGCATATTACATTATACAGTTGAAGTCGGAAGTTTACATACAATTAGGTTGAAGTCATTGAAACTCATTTTTCAACCACTCCACAGATTTCATGTTAACAAACTATAGTTTTGGCAAGTCGGTTAGGACATCTACTTTGTGCATGACACAAGTAATTCTTCCAACAATTGTTTACAGACAGATTATTTCACTTATAATTCACTATATCAATTCCAGTGGGTCAGAAGTTTACATACACTAAGTTGACTGTGCCTTTAAACATCATGGAGGGCCTCCCGAGTGGTGCAGTGGTCTAAGGCAAGCTGCATTACTACAGATGCGGGTTCGAGCCCCGTCTGTGTAGCAGCCGGCCGCGACCGGGAGACCCACGAGGCGACGCACAATTGGCACAGCGTTGTCCGGGTTAGGGGAGGGTTTGGCCAGGGGGGCTTTACTTGGCTCATTGCGCTCTACGGTGGTTCCTCCGACACATTGGTGCGGCTGGCTTCCGGGTTAAGCGTTCATTGTATCAAGAAGCAGTGCGGCTTGGTGGGTTGTGTTTCGGAGGACGCACGGCTCTCAACCTTCGCCTCTCCTGAGTCCATACGGGAGTTGTAGCGATGGGACAAGACTGTAACTTTGTCTGGACGAAGAACACCATCCTGACCGTGAAGCACGGGGGTGGCAGCATCATGTGGGGGTGCTTTGCTGCAGGAAGGACTGGTGCACTTCACAAAATAGATGGCATCATGAGGAAGGAAAATTATGTGGATATATTGAAGCAACATCTCAAGACATCAGTCAGGAAGTTAAAGCTTGGTCGCAAATGGGTCTTCCAAATGGACAATGACCTCAACCATACTTCCAAAGTTGTGGCAAAATGGCTTAAGGACAACAAAGTCAAGGTATTGGAGTGGCCATCACAAAGCCCTGACCTCAATCCTATAGAACATTTGTGGGCAGAACTGAAAAAGCGTGTGCGAGCAAGGAGGCCTACATACCTGACTCAGTTACACCAGTTCTGTCAGGAGGAATGGGCCAAAATTCACCCACCTTATTGTGGGAAGGTTTTGGAAGGCTACCCAAATCGTTTGACCAAAGTTAGAAAATTTAAAGGCAATGCTACCCAATACTAATTAAGTGTATGTAAACTTCTGACCCACTGGGAATGTGATGAAAGAAATAAAAGATGAAATAAATAATTCTCTCTACTATTATTCTGACATTTCACATTCTCAAAATAAAGTGGTGATCCTAACTGACCTAAGACAGGGAATTTTTACTAGGATTAAATGTCCAGGAATTGGAATTGTGAAAAACTGAGTTTAAATGTATTTGGCTAACGTGTATGTAAAGTTCCGACTTCAACTGTATCTGCAGCAGCATACAATATATTTTTGGCCTCACGTTGTGCTGTGCTCACTTGAACAGGAAGGTGGCCAAGTTTGTCCATGGCCTGCATACTCACCAGATGTCACCCATTGAACATGTTTGGTATGCTCTGGATTGACGTACGACAGAGTGTTCCAGTTCCCGCCAATATCCAGCAACTTCACAGTCATTGAAGAGAATTGGGATAACATTCCACAGTCCACAATCAACAGCCTGATCAACTCTATGCGAAGGAGATGTGTCACACTACATGAGGCAAATGGGCAGCAACAATGTGGTAGCCTAGCGGTTAGAGCGTTGGGCCAGTAACCGAAAGGTCGCTGGTTCGAATACCCGAGCCAACAAGGTGAAAAACCTCGCGATGTGTCCTTGAGCAAGGCACTTAACCCTCATTTGCTCTGTAGGTAGGCAGTCATTGTAAATAAGAATTTGTTCTTAACTGACTTGCCTAGTTAAATAATGATTAAAGAAAATAAATTGTGGTCTCACCACATACTGACTTTTTAAAAAGTTATCTGACCAACAGATTCTAATATGTATTCCCAGTCATGTGAAATCCATAGATTAGGGCCTAATTAATTTATTTCAATTGACTGATTAACTGTAACTCAGTAAAATATTTGAAATTGTTGCATGTATATTTTTGTCCAGTATACATGTCAGAAAGGCATGTTTGATCTACAGCCCATTTCTTCCTAAAAGTTTAAGAAAATGAAATACGGCTGAATCCAGGTTTCTGTTTTCTTACTCCCAACAAGACAGCTTGTTGTGGATGGATAGGCCTTCATCATCTACATCTTCATATCTCAAAGGCAAGGAAATGGGATTGATTTCCCCATTTCTTTGATATGCAAATGTTGGATCAAACCACCCTGATATGATACAGACCAGCTAGACAGATTTGTACCACCTTTTAAGTCCCTCGATGTATAATTACACAATGTCACGCTCTGTAGATTTAACATGTCCTTTAATATGCATAACATGGCATTGTCTTTCATTCTCAACCATTCATGCACCCAAATTAAAACGTGCATACAGTCAAATTAAGTCTCCCTAAATTGATTGACACTGAGAAGCCAGTGGCAGGAGGGCCTTTGAGGAAGAAATTGCAGACATTGAGACATTACAGGAGAAAAAAACATGTTCTGCACCAAAGTACAAAAATAAATGTTCAGTTTATTGAAAAAGAAGCAAACACATTGTAATCTCACATACATAGTAAGCATAATTACATCCCTTCGACTACCAGAGGGGAAAAGTAAGTAGTGATAATGCTATTAGAATCTCTGCAGAATGGCCTTAATATGGAAACTCTGCAGAGCTGGTAACATGAGATTACCAATTGTTCAACAAAAAGGGAGCGACAACTGCTGTCTAATCACAATGTAATCCAGAGAGGGGCTGTCCATGTGTTAAATTCTGATCAGGTCCAGTATGAACTCTGCCAGCTGGGTCCCCAGGGGTGGTAAAACGAAGAGAAATTGAATCCGTAAAGAATTTAATATAAATACATATTCATATCTCATGCCACACTGGGCAATTCATAATCTTGCAGACATGAAGGAAATTAAATACAGAACCACCAATAAGTAGACTATAAAAAAAAAATAAAAAAAAAAGGTTCATCACTGGCTCTAGGAAAAAGTCTGACGTGAAAGTGTCAGTCGTGCAGCCTCAGTTGAGCTGCCTGATGATTGAGTTAATGTCCGTCCCTCTGGGCCCTGGGTTGCCAATGTCATTCAAAAGACCTGCCTTGTCCCTGGCAGCGTGACGAGCCACAGACAGCTTGAACGGCCAAATGAAGTTGCTGACCACCCAAAAGTTCTTCTCCACAGAGTAGATCTCATGGATCAGGTTCTCAAGACAGATTATGCCATAATTGCCTGAGAGGAGATGAAAATCACTGTGGGAAAACCACCACTACATATTATTTAGCTACATTTGACATGCACATACAAAATGTACCAAGACTTGTGTTGTTACTTCAGACTGATGAAAAATACATTTATACATTTTGATCTTACCCATATGCTGCTCAATGAGTGTGTTGTCTGTGAGAGCGACCCTTCGCTTGTCAATCTTTGCCTGTCCTCTTTTCAAGATCAGCTCACGTTGGGAGACCTGTTTAGTATGAATAATTCACCATTGTCAGCACAACGCATTGTTCAACAAGTTGGTTCTACAGGTTAAGTTAAGGTCACGTGCACAAGTACATTGACATGTCTTTCTTGCAAGTTCTAAACCCAAAAAATGCAGTATTACACTGAAACAAAATAATAAAAAGTCAATTGAAATAAATTAGGCCCTAATCTATGGATCGGGCGGCAGGTAGCCTAGCGGTTAGAGCGTTGGGCCAGTAACCGGAAGGTCGCTGGTTCGAATACCCAAGCCGACAAGGTGAAACACCTCTCTGTGCCCTTGAGCAAGGCACTTAACCCTAATTTGCTCCAGGGGCTCCATACTATTATGGCTGACCCTGTAGGTAGGCAGTCATTGTAAATAAGAATTTGTTCTTAGTTAGATAAAAAAAAAAGGATTTCATATGACTAGGAATATATTGTTGATGAGAAAACCAGTCAGTATCTGACGTGACCACCATTTGCATCATGCAGCGAGACACCTTCTCATACAGTTGATCAGGCTGTTGATTGTGGCCTGTGAAATGTTGACCCACTTCTCTTCAATGGCTGTGCGAAGTCTGGCTATTGGCGGGAACTGGAACATGCTGTCGTACGTCGATCCAGAGCATCCCAAACATGTTCAATGGGTGACATCTGGTGAGTATGCTGGTCATGGAAGAACTGGGACATGTTCAGCTTCCAGGAACTGTGCAAAGATCCTAAAGACAAGTAATTTTATTTTGTTAAGTGCTTTCTTGCATCAAACACCAGAACAAAATGTTTAGTCACCTTATCTGAAGGACAAGTGGATAAACAGGTTAGTCAATTCCTACATGTTTCTTTTTTTTTTGTCTCATGGAATGTAGGCCTACTTTAAGCACCACACACTGGCTGCTACTTTAGGCTGAATGATATAACCTCTATTTCCATGTTTTAATGTTATGGGATGCATTTTCTTCATTGTTTATTTATGTTTTATGGTAGGCCACTCTGATAGGCCCACACCACTGTTAAAACTGTAAATTAAAGCGGGAACAGCCTCAGTGTTCACAGTAAACACGCTCCAGAAGTTGCACAGAAATTTCACAAGGTTCAAGTTGCCGCTCGGGGGGGGGTGTATCTTGTCCAAAAAGCCGTATTTCATAAAAGCAGAGAATATTGCAGTTACGAGAGTCCCGTTGGCAGCAAATCCACGATCAGAGGTCATCCATCTTATTATCAAGTGACTGAACAGATGAGTCAAAGTTGAAGATGGAATTGATGTAAGTAACTGCTGATCTGGTGTTGAAATGATAGCAGATACGTCAAAGTGGATTCATCTCATTACGTTAAGTTGATATGCTATTCATTCTCACAAAGTCAGACCCTCCCCTCTTACTTACTTACTAGTCCTCTGGATAAGAGGCATACCCATGTAAAAATGCTGTTCATTGACTATAGCTCAGCATTCAACACCATAGTACCCTCCAAGCTCAAGGCCCTGGGTCTGAACCCCGCCCTGTTCAACTGGATCCTGGACTTCCTGACGGGTCGCCCCCAGATGGTGAAGGTAGGAAACAACACCTCCTTGCTGATCCGCAACACTGGGGCCCCACAAGGGTGTGTGCGCAGACCCCTCCTGTACTCCCTGTTGACCCATGACTACGTGGGCAAGCACGCTTCCAACTCAATCATCAAGTTTGCAGACGACAACAGTAGTAGGCTTGATTACCAACAACGATGAGACAGCATACAGGGAGGAGGGTTAGCGAAGGCCAGTCTGTTCTTAGCAGGGGGCATGGCTGGAGCTGGTCTGTGATCTGCTCTCCTTATACGAGTTTCATCCCGATGCCTTCTATGGCTATCCTTCAGGAAGTCCTCCAAGCGCTTGAACTTCAAGGGTTTGCCTTTGGATACCTGGAAGAACACATCTACACTTGTTGATGTCCAACAACTTTATCAAAACTTTCATGGTAAGTGATTAAAAGGACCACCATGGTAAAACTGACCACAGCTAATTACCTTTCTCTTCTCTAGAAGTGCACGCTTTGCCTCAGTGGCTTCGACAGCTTGATAGGCCTTCCTCTTCTTCAGAAGGTTCTCAGGAACCAACTTCATCACCCTCTTAGCTCTAAACATGTTTCAAGTTTTATAAGTCGCATGTACAGTATACCTAGTATATATCAACCAACAAAACGCTTACTTTCTGATTCCTTCTCGACAATGCAACAATAAGAAATAAGATAATACGAACATAAAGTAAATGCACAAGACAACATAAAAAATACATCAGCACTAATATACAGCGAATACAATGTTGAAATAAAGATGAACGCACACTGAACTACCACGTTCCAGTACGTGACAAACTGACGTCACGCACCGACGCGCCCAACATCTGCGCGTTATTACTTCTAAACAAAATCACTTTTTGGCGGTTCTAATACTCTTAAAATGATGTGTTGATTATTGATTGAACAGTCGCAAAGATTACATTTGGTTGTTGTCTTTGCAAAATAATTATTCTGGATGCAGCATTTAGCTAGTATCGCCACCAACTTGGGCGCATCGCCCTCGTGCGGCATTGTTTGCAAACACAGAAAGGACTCTATTGACAAAGTTATTCCCATATACAGCTGTGACATGAGGGTAGCTAGCCAGCCTTTGAAGGCAAACCAAAATAAAATGAACTATTTACATGCCATTCTGGTCACATTGCACAATTGTTTGTTGTTTGATTGTGTCGTGTTACTTGTGTGGAAAAGGTCAAATGTTATTATGTTTGCATAGAGTTATGGCTAATGGACTATCATGTGTAACTGACCCAATTATCTAGCGCTCTGTATTGCAAATCATGAAAATACACGGAATTCTATTGGTCTAGTGTTACATTTAAGCCAGAGAACCTATTTTTAAAAAAGTATTAATTTAGCAAAGGATGCACTTAGATCGCCATGTAAACAAATACGTACTCAGAATCCTGTTCCGCCATCACGAATCCGATGCATGCGTAAAAAGATGTGCAGTCGCATAAAAACTACGTCAAAGACTCCCCGTCCTTGCTATATCTAATCTGCCACCCAGTGGAGTGGAGTGCGAAGTGTTCAGTCTACCTCTAAAAACAACAAGTATTGTATACATTTCTTACTCGACAATGTTTATGTAAAGTACAATGTGTACGAAAAGTCTGAACTGTGCAAACTGACATCAATACAAAAAGTAAAGCTTTCCCACTATGTGAACTTCATTGCCGAGATGCAACACAGATGCATGTAAAAAAAAGAAAAGACATTCATACCAAAAAACATCAGGCTCTGGTGACATTTCAGGTACAGCGTGCTTCTTCGCCCTCTCCTCGTGAACGAGCCTATTTGCTGTCATTGTGCGTGCACGAGCGACCCTTGTTTGTTTGTGTAGCGAGGAACGTCGAAAATGGCGGAGAGGAGACACGTAAAGAATCACATATTAGTAACCCGTCAATGACAATTTCAATAACGCAAATTGGATTTCGGGAGAACTATTTTCTTTTTTTTTTTTCGGGGGGGGGGAAGGAGAAATGTATAGCTGAAAACGGGCTTTGAATTAGCTAACATTGCTAATCTCGCTAACTTCAATAGTGTGCTTTTTTTGTTTTTTTTTTAACTCGCAGGCTTGTTTGTCAACATTAGCCAACAACCATGTTTTCCCTGGCGTGTGGCACAACTGCGCCAGACCACAATATCCAAAACGTGTGGAAGACATTGATTCATGGAGCGGCATAACAGAAGATCAAGGCACCCGAATTAGTTGGCAGGCTGGTCGGCTCATTTACGGGCTTTACTGTAAAATATTGACATCCGAATTAGCCACCTTATGCATGGGAAATTGCGAATCTAACTTGACACAACGCCGATAGATTGCATTGACATCGAATAAATACAGAAAATATTCAGCAATCAACGTATACGGGGACTGAGAAACAGGTAAGTCAGCACAACACCCTGCAGAACTGCCGCAAAATAGTTTGCACTAAACCAGATTTAGCCGTGGACGGCGAACTAACCAACTAGCTAGTAGCGAAGGATCAAACGTGGACCAGTTAGGCAGCTAACGTTGACCTTCCAATAAATCCTTCAATTGAAACAATGTATTTGATACCAGATAGCAATACGTTAATTTGTTTGAGAAGTTTGCATGTAAGAAGACAGCTATCGCCAACGTTGAATCCTTGACCCAGTAGTGGATGTGTGATTCTTGGCAATCACTCTTTATGAAGTAGTAGAGCACGTGCCTCTTGTTTGCAAGATGGCAAACTATCTGTACTTATAATGCAATCTTTAATCCAATTAAATGTTTTAATTAGTTACATTAAAGTGTCCCTCTTTGGTTAATCATACATTTATAGTACCTTTTGGATTAAGTGTTGGTCCAGATGTGTTGGTCATTACTGAGACTTGGGTAAGGACGTGTGTTTTGAATACTGATGTTAACCTTTCTGGTTCTAACCTTTTTCGGCAAGACAGATCTTCCAAAGGTTAGGGGAGTGACAATTGTGTTACCAAGGGTCACCTTCAGTGCTCGGTTGTCTCCACCAAGTCTGTCCCCAAACAATTTGATTAGCTGGTTTTAAGTATTAAACTTTCAAATAACTCTTTGTTGACTGTTGCTGGGTGCTATCATACTCCCATCAGCACCGACCTGTACCCTAACTGCACTAAGCTCACTTTTGACCCTAAGTCTGAATTTGTACTGCTAGATTACCTAAACTAGGACACGCTTAAACCACCTGACCAAGCAATGGGACTCCCTAAATATTTCTCAGATTATTAGCAATCCCACAAGGTATAACTTCGAACACCCAGAAAAGGCTACTCTTCTTGATGTAATCCTCACAAATAATCCTGATAGGTATCAGTCTGGTGTTTTCTGTAATGACCTTAGTGATCACTGTTTTACAGCCTGTGTTCGTAATGGCTGCTCAGTGAAACGACCTGTCCTGATTTGTCAGACGCTTGCTAAAAAAAAATTATGAGCAAGCCTTCCTTCATGAACTGGCTTCTGTAAAATGTAATAGAATCAGCTTGATCCCCTCTGTCAAAGACGCTTGGACCTTCTGTGTTGATATTTTCAGTGGTATTGTTAACAAACACGCCCCCATAAAGAAAATGTGAATTAAAAACAGGTTCAGCCCCTGGTTCGACCGTGATCTTGCAGTTACACTCCACTTCAAGAATTGCATTTGGCAAAAGAAGGCTGACTGGCTCTTGTTCAGGCAAATGAGAAATAAGTGCACTCAGGCCATCCGGAAGGCCAAAGATATTTTTTTTATTTCAACTTTATTTAACCAGTTAGACCAGTTGAGAACAAGTTCTCATTTACAACTGCGACCTGACCAAGATAAAGCAAAGCAGTGTGACAAAAACAACAACACAGAGTTACACAACACAGAGTTAAACAAACGCACAGTTAATAACACAATATAATATATTTATATATATACAGTGTGTGCAAATGTAGTAAGATTAGGGAGGTAAGGCAATACATAGGCCATAGTGGTGAAATAATTACAATTTAGCATTAACACTGGAGTGATAGATGTGCAGATGATGATGTGCAAATAGAGATACTGGGGTGCAAATTAGCAAAAATAACAATATGGGGATGAGGTACTAGGGTGGGCTATTTACAGATGGGCTGTGTACAGGTGAACAGTAAGCTGCTCTGACAGCTGATGCTTAAATTTTGTGAGGGAGATGGAAGTCTCCAGCTTCAATGATTTTTGCAATTTGTTCTAGTCATTGGCAGCAGAGAGCTGGAAGGAATGGCGGCCAAAGGAGGCGTTGGCTTTGGGGATGACCAGTGAAATATACCTGCTGGAGCGCATACAGGTGGGTGTTGCTATGGTGACCAGTGAGCTGAGATAAGGCAGGGATTTACCTAGCAAAGACTTATAGATGACCTGGAGCGAGTGGGTTTGGTGACGAATATGTAGCGAGGGCCAGCCAACGAGAGAGTACAGGTTGCAGTGGTGGGTAGTATATGGGCCTTTGGTGACAAAACGGATGGCACTGTGATAGACTACATCCAATTTGCTGAGTAGAGTGTTGGAGGCTATTTTGTAAATTACATCGGCGAAGTCAAGGATCGGTAGGATATTTTATTTTATTTTATTTTACCTTTATTTTACTAGGCAAGTCAGTTAAGAACAAATTCTTATTTTCAATGACGGCCTAGGAACAGTGGGTTAACTGCCTTGTTCAGGGGCAGAACGACAGATTTTTACCTTGTCAGCTCGGGGATTCGATCCAGCAACCTTTCGGTTATGGGCCCAACACTCTAACCACTGGGCTACCTGCCGATCCTGCCGATAGTCAGGATAGTCAGTTTTACGAGGGCATGTTTGGCAGCATGAGGGAAGGAGGCTTTGTTGCGAAATAGGAAGCCGATTCTAGATTTCATTTTGGATTGGAGATGCTTAATGTGAGTCTGGAAGGAGAGTTTAACGTCTAACCAGACACATAGGTATTTGTAGGTGTCCACATATTCTAAGTCATACCCGTCGAGAGTTGTGATGCTAGTCCGTCAGGTGGGTGTGGGCAGCGTTCGATTGAAGAGCATGCATTTAGTTTTACGGAAGGCCACGGAAGGAGTGCTGTATGTCATTGAAGCTCGTTTGGAGGTTTGTTAACAGTGTCCAAAGATGGGCCAGATGTATACAGAATGGTGTCGTCTGTGTAGAGGTGGATCAGAGAGTCACCAGGAGCAATAGTGACATCATTGATATATACATAGAATAGAGTCGCCCCGAGAATTTAACCCTGTGGCACCCCCATAGAGACTGCCAGAGGTCCGGACAACAGGCCCTCCGATTTGACACACTGAACTCTATCTGAGAAGTAGTTGGTGAACCAGGTGAGGCAGTCATTTGAGAAACCAAGGCTATTGAGTCTGCCGATAAGAATGCAGTGATTGATAGAGTCGAAAGCCTTGGCCAGGTCGATGAAGATTGCATAGGGGAGAAGGTACGGTGGTATTCGAAATGGTCAGTGATCTGTTTGTTAACTTGTTGCTGCGGGGGGGGGGGGGGGGGGGGGGGTGCAGAGCTGTTGGCCGGGGTAGGGGTAGCCAGGTGGAAAGCATGGCCAGCCGTAGCAAAATGCTTATTGAAATTCTTGATTATCGTAGATTTAGCGGTGGTGACAGTGTTTCCTAGCCTCAGTGCAGTGGGCAGCAGGGAGGAGGTGCTCTTATTCTCCTTCGCTTTCCTGACTGTAAATTGGTTCCTGACTTCCCTGAAAAGTTGCATATCGCGGGGGCTATTCGATGCTAATGTGGTACGCCACAGGATGTTTTTGTTCTGGTCAAGGGCAGTCAACTCTGGGGTGAACCAAGGGCTATATCTGTTCTGGATTCACTATCTAATGTTAGCTTCATTTAGTAATGCATAAATTGGGTACATTTCTTAAAATTTGACAATTCTGTGTACTGTCTTGTGCAAGTTTTAAACTGATACAATACCTGTTAGCAAAGGTGTCAGCTAGAGATGACGTGCTGGAGCTTGCAGGGATTTGTAGTCTTGCATGATGTCTACTTTGATGCTAATTAGCATTTTAAAACATTTTTTTTAGTTCTTTAACCTTTTACCCCTTGTTCTCCCCAATTTTCATGATATCCAAATGGTATTTACAATCTTTTTCTATCCTTGCAATTCCCGTACGGACTTGGGAGAGGCGAAGGTCGAGAGCCATGCATCCTCTGAAACACGACCCTGCCAAGCCACACTGCTTCTTGACACACTGCTCGCTTAACCCAGAAGCCATCCGCACCAATGTGTCGGAGGAAACACTGTAGAACTGGTGGCCGTGTCAGCGTGTATGCGGCCGGCCTGCCAAAAATAGTCGCTAAAGTGCGATGGGACAAAGGTCCTCCTGGCCGGCCAAACCCTCCCCTAACCCGGACGACGCTGTGCGTCGCTTCATGGGTCTCCCAGGCGCGGCCAGCTGCGAAAAAGCCCGGGACCGAACCTGGATCTGTAGTGACGCCTCAAGCATGGCAGTGCCTTAGACCGCTGCGCCACTTGGGAGGCCCTCAACATTTACGAATCTGAGAGTAATTAGAGGAAAATATATTGACAAGTCACCTTGTCCTAGAGAGATTTACATGGTTATCAAAACGTCATGCCAGAGACTTATTTTAAGTTTCTAAAATTCCCTATGTGAAAAATGTTTGACTGCTAGGTTTTATGGGTATTATGACACCTCCACTGTGGGGCTCTATTTGCACAGTAGAATTCAATTACTATGGTTGATTCTTTGAGCTGCTTTTGAATGCAAAAGGCAAATTGAAAACATTATTGGCATTGTCGAATTAGATTTTCATAATTGCAAGCTAGGACTGATGGTTTTGTTAGGTAAACTAGCAAGTCTGTTTGTTTGGTTACCAAGGCAACTACTGTCACTAAATTGTAAACTTGCTAGCTACTTCAGTGGATGTTGAACACATTTCTTGCGGCAAATGTGTTAAATTATAGCCATGGTTTAAAAGGGATAATCAACTCGTGGCTCTCTATGCATTCTCTGGAAAATAACGCAACTCTGTGGAAGGTTAGTTCCACTCCGCTAGTGTGTCGTGGAACACACCTTCCACATCGTTCATTATTTACCATAGAACGCATAGCCTCTTGTTCATTATCCCTTAGGTAATTTATTGCGTTTTTATTAGCTTTGTGGGGGAGGATCTAAGAATCCATATTTCAATTCAGGTTTCTTTATGCGCATATTTGGTTGTGAATGCAGTGCAATTAGCATAGGCATAGCAAAAAGTGTAGTGTGTAGGCTTTAGGTTACTAGCCTAGTTCTCTAATCCAATTCTAATCTTTTTTTTCATTAATTGGTCTTTTGACCAATTAGATCAGCTCTGAAAAAGATCTAATGTGAAAAGATCTGATGTGATTGGTCAAAATACCAATTAGTGGAAAAAATATCAGAATTGGGCTGCCTGTGTATACACAGACAAGGACTGAAGTAAATGCAATCAGGCCTAAACTATACAGGTCAAAGTTGGTACTCTTAACCAGCAGTTTTATTTGCTTTTGGTTTTTGCACTGCTATCAAGCTCTGGAACAAATAGGTCATATTTGAACACTAGTTTGCACTCCTTTATCAAATCTTAATGCTCTTTCCTCTTGCTGAAGGAGAGTAAGAAATGTATCACACTCATTAGGATGGTGGGTGGGTTTGTGCAATGAACAATATGTCGCAAGAATCCACAACCTTGTTACCTGCAACATTCCAGCACAGTAGCAGATTAATTTATATGGCCATGGCCTTGATTTGATCATTTCTCAGAAGAGGGAGATAAGACTCTTTTACACATTGTTATTGTGTTTTCTTGTGTCATAAAATAGGGAAAGATGGTGACATAATTTAGACTTGTAGGCTTAAACTGGCAATCTGCAGTTGAAATAATAACAAAGCTTCTCCCCGCACCTGTTTTGGTAACAAGCTGAGGGATGGGGCTGGAGAAGTATGACCACTCGTATACAGAGCTATGGATGCAAGGACCATAATAGTTTGTTTACATGTACTTTGTTTACAAACATTGGAGTGAAACAAGCATATATTTTGGTTTATGATGCGTTATGACAGTTGAACTAAAGTTCATGAGGCATTTATAAGTTATATTCTTCAAGAATCCATGGGTACATATCATTCATTTATTAGTCCAAAAATGGATTTAGCAACCGCTGATTGCCCCTGATATTACAGCATATTCATAAAGTAAGGAGAGAATGTGGGGGAAGCTAAGTCAGACCAGATCTTTTCAGCCTTTTCAGTTTTGTCAAGTTTAAAGCATTCCTTTTCACAAGTTTAGTGAGGAATTAGGTTTTTTAACCCAGTCTGGTGTTTTCTGTAATGACCTTAGTGATCACTGTTTTACAGCCTGTGTTCGTAATGGCTGCTCAGTGAAACGACCTGTCCTGATTTGTCATAGACGCTTGCTAAAAAAAAATAATGAGCAAGCCTTCCTTCATGAACTGGCTTCTGTAAAATGTAATAGAATCAGCTTGATCCCCTCTGTCAAAGACGCTTGGACCTTCTGTGTTGATATATTCAGTGGTTTTGTTAACAAACACGCCCCCATAAAGAAAATGTGAATTAAAAACAGGTTCAGCCCCTGGTTCGACCGTGATCTTGCAGTTACACTCCACCTCAAGAATTGCATTTGGCAAAAGAAGGCTGACTGGCTCTCGTTCAGGCAAATGAGAAATAAGTGCACTCAGGCCATCCGGAAGGCCAAAGATATATATTTTTTTTATTTCACCTTTATTTAACCAGTTAGGCCAGTTGAGAACAAGTTCTCATTTACAACTGCGACCTGACCAAGATAAAGCAAAGCAGTGTGACAAAAACAACAACACAGAGTTACACAACACAGAGTTAAACAAACGCACAGTTAATAACACAATATAATATATTTATATATATACAGTGTGTGCAAATGTAGTAAGATTAGGGAGGTAAGGCAATAAATAGGCCATAGTGGTGAAATAATTACAATTTAGCATTAACACTGGAGTGATAGATGTGCAGATGATGATGTGCAAATAGAGATACTGGGGTGCAAATGAGCAAAAATAACAATATGGGGATGAGGTACTAGGGTGGGCTATTTACAGATGGGCTGTGTACAGGTGAACAGTAAGCTGCTCTGACAGCTGATGCTTAAATTTTGTGAGGGAGATGGAAGTCTCCAGCTTCAATGATTTTTGCAATTTGTTCTAGTCATTGGCAGCAGAGAGCTGGAAGGAATGGCGGCCAAAGGAGGCGTTGGCTTTGGGGATGACCAGTGAAATATACCTGCTGGAGCGCATACAGGTGGGTGTTGCTATGGTGACCAGTGAGCTGAGATAAGGCAGGGATTTACCTAGCAAAGACTTATAGATGACCTGGAGCGAGTGGGTTTGGTGACGAATATGTAGCGAGGGCCAGCCAACGAGAGCGTACAGGTTGCAGTGGTGGGTAGTATATGGGCCTTTGGTGACAAAACGGATGGCACTGTGATAGACTACATCCAATTTGCTGAGTAGTGTTGGAGGCTATTTTGTAAATTACATCGCCGAAGTCAAGGATCGGTAGGATAGTCCGTTTTACGAGGGTATGTTTGGCAGCATGAGGGAAGGAGGCTTTGTTGCGAAATAGGAAGCCGATTCTAGATTTCATTTTGGATTGGAGATGCTTAATGTGAGTCTGGAAGGAGAGTTTATAGTCTAACCAGACACATAGGTATTTGTAGGTGTCCACATATTCTAAGTCAGACCCGTCGAGAGTTATGATGCTAGTCCGTCAGGTGGGTGTGGGCAGCGTTCGATTGAAGAGCATGTATTTAGTTTTATACTAGCATGTAAGAGCCGTTGGGAGGCCACGGAAGGAGTGTTGTATGTCATTGAAGCTCGTTTGGAGGTTTGTTAACAGTGTCCTAAGATGGGCCAGATGTATACAGAATGGTGTCGTCTGCGTAGAGGTGGATCAGAGAGTCACCAGCAGCAAGAGCGACATCATTGATATATACAGAGAATAGAGTGTGCATCTGGCAAAAGCCAAAAAGCGTCATATTGTGAATGACAATATCCAGTAAATGTATGAGGATAGGCTAAATGATTCTGGCAATATTGTAGTGATGAAATGGTAAGACTGATATTTTTAATAGACAAGCATGATCCAAACCCTTGTGAGGATGATCAGATTTGTGGGTGTGTGTGTGGTGGAGAGGAACGAAGCGGGGCGCTCAGCTGTGCCTCCACAGCCGTCATAGAGCTGACCTACATTCTCCTCTCCCTGGAAAAAAGCTTTTGCAGCAGGCTGTGTGAATTTGTGGGGGTAGGGAAGGAAATAGTGGGAGAAAGAGAGAGATCGAGGGAAGAGAGAGCTGTGGCGCATTCATGGATTGAGCTGAAGAACCAGATCCCAGTGTCCCATTGTTTTTATCAGGGCATGCTGGGAAGAGAACTGAGACAACTGGTTGTACAGTGAATCTGTACTGAGGGAGTGAGCTGCTTGGCTGTGGTTTGGCAGACAGTGTGACTGACTCCCATGGCCCTCCCTTTAACTTGTTGTGGTGAAGAGAACATTTATTTTCTCACATACAGTAGCATCTGCTGACAGGATCCGTGCCCTCAGGAGTCATTTAAAACAGATTTGAGAAACGGCAGTGAAAATCTTACCCCAAGTTCAAAGTACAGGATGTTGTAGCAGGTTAAGTGCTGGAGGAACATCAGTCAGTGTTAGCTGCCTGCTGCATCATGCCTCCCGAGTCCTGTGGCTGGAGACTGTTTTGTAGTGTGTGTGTTTTCACTCCTTTAGGCTCACTTTTTATTCTAATAGAGCATCTATTAGACTATTTGTTGAGATAAGTCTGGTTGGTTTTAATTCAGCAGGGCAGATGGGGATCAATGTATCGCCTGTCAGTTAAGTAATATTTCCTCACAATGGAGGGATGTGCTACTATCACATAAAGGAACTCCGGTAAGTGGCGAAGGTCTTATAGACCTCAGTTGGAGAAAGGGCGGCAAAACACAAGCAGTTTTGCAAGCGGTGGCTCGGCGCTAGAGCCGTCAATAGATTGAAATAGCTGAAGTCTTGAGTAGACGCCACGCATGGTGGACAAATGAGTATCATTAATCTTGTCCACCAATCAAACAATGTTTTAATGGCAACATACGAGCTGACAACAACCGGGGCCGCTGGTCTCTACACACAGTAGGCGGATTTCCTCGCGGTTCAATTGCTGTGGCACATCTGGAAGCGCCTTAACAGAGTAGTTAACTATTTTACAACTTAATGTTAGATGGTTCTTCACCCTGAAAGTAGTCTATTGGTCGTGAGAAACTGTTAATTTATCTTTAAACAGCCACGACAAACTTCAGCTAACGTTAGCCACCACAAGCTAACAATCAATGTAAGTGATGGGAAACGTGAGCCATTTAAAATATTTTTTAATGTCCAGATCATCTTTAAGTCATCAAACGAAATATGAAGTTGATTTGAGGTGATTAAAATATCATTTATTTTACATGCTCACATGCCCCCATCACCTCCATTGATCGTTAGCTTGTGGTGGCTAAGGTTAGCTGAAGTTTGTAGTGGCTGTTTAAATAAAAAGTAATCCATGGTTCAGTTATCTTTCTAGACTATTTTTCAGGGTGAGGAACCATCTAACATCAAGTTGTAAAATAGTAAACTACTCCTTTAACGGTGCTTGTCTTGTATTCTCTGCACCTGTTGGATATTCCTAGCGTGCAGCTTTCTCCCAAGGATTTCTGAGAGGTGCAACCATCACCTTGGGCTGAGGTTAAAAAAGTTATTGCCCCCCCCCCACCCCCTCCTCTTCTCCTCTCCGATAACCTTAAATGAGGAGCTGCATGATTAATAGACTGAGTTGAAACTGTTTTTTAAGTTCCAAGTCATGTTAGTAATACAACTTTTTTTTTTCAACTATGTCAGTGAGGTTGATAGATGTGTTTTCACTTTTTAGAGTAATTTTTGGTCACTGGAGGTGACATGGCTAAACTCCTCCATGTCCCCAGGAGTGTTTAATTTAATAAGGACTATTAAATAGTCCAGGACTATTTAATCCAGCTAACAAATTGATTAAATAGGACTACATTCATCCCCATTTATGTTTAATCAAGTCTAAAAGTGACAGTAGAACTGGCATGTTAGTTGAAATAGGTTTGACAAGAAGAGATTGGTCAAAAAAGGGAACATTGAAATTTAAAAACTACTTTAATGATTTTAGCATGCACTTGACCTCGAAATAACCCGCAACTGACCCATCTGGGTTGTACTGTCTAAAGTTCAACCAGTTTAATGCAAGAAACGTGTCTAGGGTTTCACAATTTGTGGAATATTCAGTGGTGGAAACTTTCCGTGGGAATTAACAGGAATATATGCAAATTAATGTTAATACCATTTAAATTTAGATGGTTTTTTTGCATTGAATATATTTACCATATCATATGGAGACAGAAACATAAACCTTTTACCTTATCATAAGTATACATTATTTCAAATGATTAAATCCTTCAAATAGAAATTTAAAAAACAATTTAGTTACGAATTGAACTTTAATTAAATGAGTTGACTTTTCACATGGGATGATTTCACTGAACAACAAAAGAAAGGGAATATTGAATGATCCCCAATGATCCGTTGCGTCTCCCGAAAACGTTTTCAATATACATCTGTAAAATTATAGTCTAGAAACTAAAGCTTTGGTTGTCTTCCTCTCAGGCTTCCATGTCTTCTCAATGTCCACCTCTTGAACATCAGACTCTGAGGCCTCATCTTCACTGTCACTTTCCAACCTTGTTGAGGACAGCTCGTTGTCATGCTCAAAAAGCCTAAAATTTGCCCAGATGGCCATACATTTTTCAACCTTTGTATTGGTCAGCCTGTTGCGTGTTTTGGTGTTTGTGTTCCCAAACAAGGACCAGTTGCGCTCTGAGGCGGCTGATGTTGGTGGGATTTGGAGGATGATGGCAGCAACAGGGGAAAGAGCCTCAGATCCACAAAGTCCCTTCCACCATGTGGCTGATTAGATATGTTGGCACGGTATGTTGGCACAGACTGCCAAGAACCTTGCCCTCATCCAGGCCAAGGTGGCGAGACACAGTAGTGATGACACCATAGGCCTTGTTGATCTCTGCACCAGACAGGATGCTCTTGCCAGCATACTTTTTGATGTATTTCAGAACTGCAGTTTCCTCTGCTTTCATCAGCATTTCTGACTACGTTCCTCCATTGAGTCAAAAAAACTTCTGATTCCAGGAGGACCGTGAGCTGTTCCTATGATAAGGTGTCTGATTCATAATTTTCACCTCGAATAGAAGTAGAGGGACTTTTGTCAGAGGTTGCTTGTTGTGAGCGCTGAGGGAACTTTATGCACTTGATGATTCTGCATCTTTGTTGCATTCTTCACATATGATTTGGCACAGTATTTGCAAATGTACACAGCTTTTCCTTCTACATTAGCTGCAGTGAAATGTATCCACACATCATAGTGCCCGTGGCATTTTCCTGTAAAGATTAGAAAAAAAATAAAATGTAATTAAACCCAAATACAATTCCATGTACAGATAAATAGTTAAGCAGTTAGATTAAACAACTCCTTTGTAAGATACATGTTTTAAAATGAAACATGTATGAAAACAGGTGAATTAACACTCCTCAGTTAGCAGGCTCAAGCAAGCTAAAACCCACATGGTAGCAAAAACTAACTAGCAGAAATTGTTAACAAGGTAGAAACTATTTAAACACACTTTGCTGTAGGCTACTGTTTACTAGTTTAAAAAAAAATCATGCATGTCATATAAAATATATTCACCCCACCCAGTATTGTAATCAAAACTTACCAGAAAGCATGTAGTCCTTGGCTCAGACAGTGTAGTAGTGTGGGCTCAATAGCATCTCATTAGTGTGCAAGATCTAGAGAATCAGCTGTACATGTGATGGAAGAGTACCCTGCAATTGTGATGGAAGAATGCACTGTGCATGCAGAGGGTTGCAATTCCATTGAATTGGGGATAGTTTAACCAAAATATACCACAAGACCTAGAATTGCCTTATGTGTATCCCACAAAAAAGGTTCACTGTTATAAGCTAACTTTTTTTTTGTTGAAGAATTTAAGCAAAATTCCCCAAATTTCCAGGCCTAACTTCCCATGGAATTGTTTTGGGAGAAATTCAGAAATGTACCGAAAGTTTCCGACCCTTTGCAACACTTCAACACTGCAATACTCTAAGTGTCCTTAGATTAACTTTATAATTAATTAACTTTTAGTTTTCCATAATCATGCATGCCTGTTTGGATTTGGTCCAGCTACTATAAATCAAGAAAGAGGTCCTATACTCTAGTAGCTCGTAAAACTTAATAAAGTATATGGGAGAGCACTCTCACTGTGTATGAAATATGTTTCTCATCACTTGGGGTTCATGGTGATTATAAGGAAGGCATATTTAGCTCCAAAAAGGGAGTTGAGCCTATTTTGAGTTAAGAATTCACAATATAACATCAATTATTTGCCAATATTTCTCACCTCCAATTACAAATATTCTAGTTACTATTCTAGTTACCAAGGCGTGGTTACACAGGTCCTCAAGTTGTTTAGCCAATACCTTGAGTGCCTGGGTGCATTTGACAGGCTATATATCTCAAGGAAAACTGGTTTGGAAGCAGCACAAAGGAATTCTCACCCTGGCTCGCTAGCCCCCTTGGTGTCATTGAATTTTTACAGCGACAACCGAGATCATATTCTCTCTCACGCAAACAAACCCTCCTCACTCTATGATGTGGCTCCTGTCCAGGGTGCGGTATGTTATGTTCTAAATGTAAGCCGTTAGTTACTAGTTACCAGTCTCAAATTGTAAACTTAAACCTGCTCCTATTTTCAGAAATCGGCCCAGGAAAGTTCTAACACAGGCCCATTTCTTCCCTCGAGGCCCCCCACACTGGCATATATAATTTTTTTTCCTCAAGGCCCCCATTATTAACCAAATAATGATCCTTTTGCACAAAAAAATAACAATTTAGACACGCTTAAAATGGACAAGCACATCTGGCATTCGCCCAAACTACCCAATGGCCAGTCTGGCTCTAATTCCTAAACCTATTCTTAGAAACTATTCCATTCAATTACATTGACAACCATCCTCAATCATACACATCATTCTATCCACCATGTTCATCTTTTGTTTTAACAGGTTAAATTAATAACAAAGTTCTAAAGCTGTTATACTGCGTTACTCCTTAGTATAGCAATGAGTTGAACCAAACGTCTTTTGACACACAAGCTGTAATAAGTCTGAAGAATAGGGCTTCCGAGTGGCACAGAGGTCTAAGGCACTGCATCGCAGTGTTTCGGCGTCACTACAGCCTGGGATTCCCAGAGGGCGGTGCACAATTGGCCCAGCGTCGTCCGGGTTAGGGGAGGGTTTGGCCACGGGGGGCTTTACTTGGCTCATCGCGCTCTAGCGACGCCTTGTGGCAGGCCGGGGTTCCTGCAAGCTGACCTAGGTTATCAGTTGAACAGTGTTTCCTCCGACACATTGATGCAACTGGCTTCCGGGTTAAGCGAGCGGGTGTTAAGAAGCAGCCCGGCTTAGGACGCATGACTCGACCTTCACCTCTTCCGAGCCCGTTGGGGACTTGCAGAGATGATTGCAATTGAATATCACGAAATTGTGGTGAAAAAGGGGGTCAAATTACAAATCAAATGTGCGCAAAGCTTTCACCAAGGCAAAGGGTGGCTATTTGAAGAATCTCAAATAAAATATTTTGATTTGTTTAACACTTTTTTGGTTACTACATGGTTCCATATATGTTATGCCATAGTTGTGATGTCTTCACTTTTATTCTACAATGTAATAAATAGTGCAAATAAAGAAGAACCCTTGAATTAGTAATATTCCAAACTGTGTGTGTGTGCATATATATATATATATATATATATACACACACACACACACACACACAGCGGGTGAAATAAGTATTGAACACGTCACCATTTTTCTCAGTAAATATATTTCCAAAGGTGCTATTGACATGAACGTTTCACCAGATGTTGGTAACAACCCAAGTAATCCATACATACAAAGAAACCAAAACAAATAAGTTCAGAAATTAAGTTGTGTAATAATGTGAAATGACACAGAGAAGAAGTAATGAACACATGAAGAAAGGGAGGTTCAAAAAGGCATGGAAAGCCAAGACAACAGCTGAAAACTATCAGTAATTAAAAAGCAATCCAGCCCCCTGTCAGTGCAAATTAATATCAGCTGGTTCAGTCCCAACTGATGGCCTACAAAAAGGTCTCATTGCCAAGGTGTCACACAAGACACATCTCATGATGGGTAAAAGCAGAGAGCTGTCTCAAGACATTCGCAACCTAATTGTTGCAAAACATAATGATGGCATTGGTTATAGGCACATTTCTAAGCTTCTGAATGTTCCAGTGAGCACTGTTGGGGCCATTATACGGAAGTGGAAAGACAATAATTTCACCATAAATTTGCCTAGACCAGGTGCTCCTCGCAAGATTTCTGACAGAGGAGTGAAAAGAATAATCAGAAGAGTTGTCCAAGAGCCAAGGACCACTTGTGTAGAGCTTCAAAAAGACCTGCAATTAGCAGGTACTGTTGTCTCAAAGAAAACAGTAAGTAATGCACTCCACCGCCATGACCTGTATCCACGCTCACCACGCAAGACTTCATTGCTGAAAAAAACAACATGTTGAAGCTCGTTTAAAGTTTGCTGCACAACATTTGGAAAAGCCAGTGAAATACTGGGAGAATATAGTGTGGTCAAATGAGAGCAATTTAACTGTTTGGATGTCATAATACACACCATGTTTGGAGGAGAAATGGCAACCTTTTGAACCTCCCTTTCTTCATGTGTTCAATACTTTTTCCCTGTGTCATTTCACATTATTACACAACTTAATTTCTGAACTTATTTGTTTTGGTTTCTTTGTATGTATGGATTACTTGGGATGTTACCAACATCTGGTGAAACTTTCATGTCAATAGCACCTTTGGAGATATATTTACTGAGAAAAATGGTGTGTGTATGTATGTATATATATATATATATATATATATTTATATTTATTTTTTACTCATCACTGCATTCTCTCTTTGATGTCACGTATTTGATACATTGCTATGTTTTCATTTATAAAGCCCTTTTAAAAAATGTCCCATTGTACCTAACAACATTACTAAACTTTAGACATACAAGTCTCAGGGATGGCTAACTCTGGAAATTCCTCTACTGAGTTAAGTAAATCCGCTTTTATTTGTGGAACAAAGTGCAAGAAAAAGTATCTTATATTTGATGTTTTGGTGCCTCTAGGTCAATTTAGAAAGCTGATTGAGGATCTTATTACTGATGAATGTGGGTTTTTCTTTCTGCTTGAATTTATTTTATGTCATTTAGCAGAAGCTCTTATCCAGAGTAACTTACAGGAGCAATTAGGGTTAAGTGCCTTGCTCAAGGGCACATCGGCAGATTTTTCACATAGTCTGCTCAGGGATTCAAACCAGCGACCTTTCAGTTACTGGTCCAACCCTCTTAACTCCTAGGTTACCTGCTGCCATTTTATATTTTGATGTGTGTATTTTCAATAATTTCTGTAATTCAGGGCTCATCTGTAAAAGAGACCTTGATTTAGCATACATTTACATTAATGTAAAGAACCTTGTGGCCTAATTAAGTCAGCCTGTACCAGATTATCTTCCAGTAAACACAAGTCTCTCTCTCTCTCTCTCTCTCTCGATCCTCCCCCAGTGGGATGGTGCTGCATGACAGGGAGGCCTTGACGCTGTAGCTCCCTCTCTTGGATCCTGCCAGCCCGCCCCACCCCCCTCAGAGCAGAGGACCATCGCCACAGCAGCCCTCCCCCATGAGTCACCCTCTGGAGCCCTAGATCAAGTAACTGTGGCCCCCTTCTACCCCTTATATGTACTGTACTTACCTCAAGTGCATCCCCTGGTTGCTGTCTAGGTTTTTTGCTACATGGGCGGGGTTCCTTGCCTGTCCCCATAACTTGTTTTCTGTGGATATAGGCCCGGTTTATCCCCCCCCCCCCCCCCCCCCCCTACAGTGTGTTGAAAGAGTGAACCTCAATACTTCAAAATGTCACTAATCATGAAAAAGCAGAAACTTGACTATAGACTGACGTTGTCACCTGACTATAGACTGACGTTGTCACCTGACTATAGACTGACGTTGTCACCTGACTATAGACTGACGTTGTCACCTGACTATAGACTGACGTTGTCACCTGACTATAGACTGACGTTGTCACCTGACTATAGACTGACGTTGTCACCTGACTATAGACTGACGTTGTCACCTGACTATAGACTGACGTTGTCACCTGACTATAGACTGACGTTGTCACTGTTTACACCCTGGTAGCCTGTCCTTACAGAGCAGTAAGGGGGACAAAGAGAGACAGGTCAGGAGGTCACTGTACTGCTGAACCCTTTGTCCATACAGGGAGTGTTCAGTGCAGGAACACACAGCTGAGGCTTCTATCTATGTATGCTGCTGCCTGTTGCATGTAATCACGTTATTGTAGCACAGAAACAAACAAACCAGGATGTGCTGATAGATGTCATATGCTCCATACAGGGTAGGAAATTAACTTTTTTGCAATGGCATGTTTTGCCCTCAAACTCATTTTCGGGGGCATTTTGAGGTGTTTCCAGGGCATTTTCATTTGCGTTCACTAAATCTAACTTGGCCTACCTTGCAAACATTTTCTGTAAAAGCTTGCGAAAGATTGTTGCATGTCAAAGCTATCAGTTTTGCGGCAGGCTTTGCAGAACATCTTGAGTGGTCTTGACCCCCACCCAATCAACTTTCCAGTCCTCGATGGTTGAGTCTTTTTACCGTGGTTTTGAAGGTTGACTTGCTCAGCTCAGTGGTAGAGGTATTTTCCTGATGTTCATATTTTTGTTTTTTATTGAACAAAAATATAAACGGAACATGCAATAATTTAAAAGATTTTACTGAGTTACAGTTTAAATACGGAAATTCATTAGGCCCTAATCTATGGATTTCACATGACTAGGAATACAGATATGCATCTATTGGTCACAGATACCTTAAAAAAAAAAAAAAAATAGGGGCATGAATCAGAAAACCAGTCAGTATCTGGTGTGACCACCATTCCAGTCATGGAAGAACTGGGACATTTTCAGCTTCCAGGAAATGAGTACAGATCCTTGTGGCATGCATTATCGTGCTGGAACATGAGGTGATGTGGGGGTGAATGGCACAACAATGGGCCTCTGGATCTCATGGTATCTCAGTGCATTTAAATTTCCATCGATAAAATGCAATAGTGTTCATTGTCTATAGCTTATGCCTGCCCGTACCATAACCACCCCGCCACCATGGGGCACTCTGTTCACAACGTTGACATCTGCAAACCGCTCACCCACACGACGCCATACATGCTGTCTGCCATCTGCCCGGTACAGTTGAAACTGGGATTCATCTGTACACTTCTCCAGCGTGTCATTGAAGGTGAGCATTTTCCCACTGAAGTCAGTTACAATGCCGAACTGCAGTCAGGTCAAGACCCTGGTGAGGACGACGACCACGTTGATGAGCTTCCCTGAGACGGTTTCTGACAGTTTGTGTAGAAACAGCTCTGGTGGACATTCCTGCAGTCACCATGCCAATCGCACCAATCTGTGGCATTGTGTTGTGTGACAACTGCACATTTTAGAGTGGCCTTTCATTGTCCCCAGCACAAGGTGGACCTGTGTAATGATCATGCTGTTTAATCACCTTCTTGATATGCAACACCTGTCAAGTGGGTGGATTATCTTGGCAAAGGAGAAGTGCTCACTAACAGGGATGAAAAAAAAAAAAACGTGTGCACAAAATCTGAGAGAAATATGTTTTTTGTGCGGTTGGAAAACTTCTGGGATATTTTATTTCATCTTATGAAACATGGGACCAACGCATTTATATTTTTGTTCAGTGTAGAAATCGCTCAATTCGAATATAAAAAAATTGCTAATATTACCTCCGGTACAAAGGCTGTGTGACAGGTCGAGAAGGGGGAGCAGAGGCTTTGCGGGAAAGGGTCTTGATGTTGCTACGGAGGCCAGTGTATTGTTTGGGCATTTCACAGATAGAATTTCTGATTATTATTACCTGAGGTGCCCACGCTGCGTGATAAGGGGGAGGGGAATTGAAAAACATACTCGGGTTGAACCCCCCATGGCAACATCTGATGGGCTGTTAACTACCGAAACACAGCACAATCTTTGTATGGTTTAGCTGTGTTTCGGTAGTTAACAGACCCTCAGCTGTTGTCATGGAAATGTGAAATCTGACCCAGCCTACGCAGTATAGCTTCCTCTCAACTACTGTATTGTGTACTACGCAATGAAATCTACTGAATCAATTACTGTATTTTGGGTGCATAACTAAATCATTTGTTCAACTTTACATTTCCTTTCCTAGAATAACACCAAGGCAAATTATGTCATATGACGTTTATATTAACAGTGATTATGTATTTTAACACAATTGAATTACATAACCTTTGTATGGTTTAAGTACTGTCTTGTATTTTCTTTGGATTTCCTTTAAACCTTAAATCTTTACAGTCTACTTTTAGTATACAAACGCAGAACTTTTTTAGAAAGCTGGTTCATTATGAAGTAAGCTTTGTGAGGCACATGCATACCTGCTATTGAAACTCTCTCCTGCCACAATCGCTCATGTGAACTTTTGATCCAAGTGTTTTTGGTAATTTGACAGCTGTACAAAGGCCCTGTCCACCTCCCTTCCAGCTCCCCAGGCCACACACTCTCACGGCTGTCCCACACCCACTTTGCTCACAACACCTCTGCTGAGACAATCAGTGACCCCACCTGATCCTCAACACCCCCCTTCCCCCCACCTCCCCACCTGGGCTGGCTTTCACCACCAACCAAGTGAAGAGAGAGCTGGAGAGACTACATCAGTGGAAAGCGGCGGGCCCTGATGGCATCAGCCCAAGGGTGCTTACGGTCTGTGCTGACCAACTGTGTGGAATACTCCAGCGTCGCTTCAACCTTAGCCTGAGCCTAGAAAGGGTCCCTGTGCTGTGGAAAACATCCTGCCTTGTCCCAGCGCCCAAGAAGGCACACCCCAGTCTCCTGGGTCACGGACTACCTGATCGGTAGGCCACAATTTGTGCGACTACAGAGCTGTGTGTCAGAACGGGCAGTGAGCAACACAGGGGGCCCCCAGGGAACGGTCCTGTCCCCCTTCCTGTTCACCCTCTACACCTCGGACTTCAGATATAACTCTGAAACATGCCACCTACAGAAGTTCTCGAATGACTCCGCAATTGTAGGGTGCATCAGGGGTGGGCAGGAGGAGGAGTACAGGAGCACAATCAATGACTTTGTGGTGTGGTGTGAGCAGAACCACCTTCAGCTCAACATCAGCAAAACAAAGGAGATGGTGGTGGACGTCAGGAGAACCAAGGCACAACTGACTGCAGTCCCTATACAGGGGATGGATGTGGAAATGGTTGGGTCATACAAGTTCCTGGGAGTCCATATGGATAATAGGCTGGAATGGGCTGGTAACACCGGGGCTCTGTACAAAAAGGGACAGAGCCGACTCTACTTTCTGAGGAGGCTCAGGTCCTTCAACGTGTGCAGTAAACTACCAGTCTGTGGTGGCCAGTGCCATCTTTTTTGCAGTGGTGTGCTGGGGAGCCAACATAAAAGCCGGTGTTGCTTCTCGGGTAAATAAGCTGATCAGGAAGGCTAGCTCTGTCCTGGAGATGAGCCTTGACACTCTAGAGGAGGTGGCGGAGAGATGGATCCTGGCCAAACTGCTGGCCATCATGGACAACGTCACCCACCCTCTGCATGCCATGGTTATGACGCAGAGGAACACCACCACGGTGTGCCAGAGAGCGCTACAGGAGGTCCTTCCTTCCGGCGACTATTAGACTATATAATGCCTCACCGGGGTGCCGTGCCATTGACAACATAGATCTGGAGCTGTTCGGGTGCTAGGACCTAGTTTAACAATTATGCATCCATCCGTGAGTAACTCTGGTCCGTAATCACTCATTCACTCAGGACTTATTTATTCATTCAGGTCTGTATATACATACTCATGTACAGTTATCATATATCACGTGCAATATTGCAAGTAATTCTTGGACTTAACCTACGTAGGCATTCACTCAGGAATGCATATTAGTATCCTGTCAGTTGCATCTTTTCTCGAATGTGCAATACGTGCAGTTATCTGTAATTAAACCCTGCGCACTAAGGACTGTATTCTAAGGGAATTACTATTATTACCCCAAATTATATCATACACACATTTAGCTATTTAAGTATCTCTTCCTGTCATTTACCTGTAGAGTTTATGTAACCATGCAAGTGTTCACTTACCTGTAAATATAACTGTATATTTACCTGCACAGCTAATTTAACCATGCAAAATATTCACTTACCTGTGCATTTAACCAGTCTGACTATTAAGTAAACTATTATTACCCTTGCTCATATCATATGCATTTTTAGCTACTGAAGTATTTCTCTGCCGTCGACCTGTATAGTATAGTTAACCATGCACCATCCACCAATGTATAGTGTACATATTCAGCCAACCACCCATACTATGCAATGTCTTTTTATAGCTTTTTTGCACTCCAGATATCTTGTATTTCTATACTTTTTCATACTGCCGCTCTATGTATCATGTACCGTGTATCTGTCTTTTGTGTATTTTCGTTCTGGCATTTTGCACCTGCCCTGTGTTTTGTTGTAGCTGCTTGACAAAGAAATTTCCCCCTCGGGGATCAATAAAGTACCTATCTATCTATCTAGCTATCTATCTATAGTGAATGTTGTGACAGTGCCGCAGTTAAAATACAGTTTCTGGAGTTGCGCCAATTATTTTCAACTGTGCTTAAACTATAGCTAAGTATAGGTAAATACAGGGTGTGATATGAGTGTTAATACTGTTACTCCCTATAGGTAAACAACCCCACCCTATAATGTCTTGGATGTTTAGGTAAGTTATGTGTTATTTCAGGGTTTCCAAGGCAACACTCCAAAACAATTCTAGCAAAAAGAGTTGTCCCCCCCTTTTTAAACAAATTTCCCTAAAGCTTGGCCTAGCCTAAGCCTAAATCTGGACCAGTGGTCACCAACCTTTTCTGAGTCAAAATGCAAACCGAGATCTTTTTTAATTTTTTTTTAACATTACTTAAATTTAAGCATATGCAAAAAAAACAGTACTTTAGCAACAAGGTTTGTGCAGTAAGCTATAGACCCAATACATTATCACCTCATGTTGGCTTTGCTTGAATTGCCTTGCCAATGCATTGTTGTTTGGGCCATTTTTATATTTAACAATTTGAGGTAGGCTTTACCGGTAATAGATCCGTTGTTGTATTATTTTGCAAGGCACAGCTGAGCGACTATACATTTAAATAATTAGCTATTTATTTGTATTTTACGGGGCTGATGGTGCCTGCATCTGATGGTCAGTCTCAGCGGAGGGAGAGAGCAGCAGACTGAGGGTCCGCCTCTCAACATCCCTCCGCTCCCTTTCCTCCGCTGTCACTGACCAAAAAGAGACCGTCTTCCAGCTGATGGCAAAACTCGAGTCGCACTGCATTATTTCCGCCTCATGCACAAATTCATGATGTTACTCCTATGAACAGAGAAAGTTAAATATTCCTATAAAAAATGACCCAAGCAGCTGAATTGAATTGGATTAATAACAACACAAGCCAATCGCTACACTGTCCTACTCATTCATTACCGCTGCAGTGCTTCTTGCAGCGCTAAATGGAAATATGAAGAACGCGCATTTGTTGAATACCAAGTGTTGACAGCGCTGAGTAGGAACTTTAAACATTAACTCACTCATACTAGCAGCAGCTCTTTGCTGTATTCGTTGACAGTCTCTCTCTAGTCGTGGTTTTAAACGTTTTGAAATCTCACAGTATCAACTTTGCTGTAGCTTTCTTTTATGCCTGTAACGTTACTGCAGACACGGTAATCTATAGTGCACTTGTTTTTTTCTCTCCGGGCCCGCCGGGAAGGCGGAGTTTGTACCTTCAGAAACATGTATACAGTTGAAAATGGCAACAGTTTACCTATCAGGCACGCAGGGCAGCTGAATCGGGTGCACCGACCGCTAACAGCCCTAGACAAATAAAATAAATAGGAACACAAGGCTTTATCATTGTTTGTTTTTTTACAGAAATGTTTGGTGATCAGCTAGGAATGCCTTTGAGTTGGTGACAACTGATCTAGGCTAAGTGCCTCTATCTAAAGAGTACACATATTCATGACCATGGGTTAGATCAATAGAATTGCCTTTATTTAAGTAAATTAATGAATCAATACAGTCTTCTTTCAAGATGTTGCAGGGTGCACGAGTTGTTTAGAAAAGTGACTGAATTAGCAGACAATGTCTGATCACTGGCTTACCATAAGATGAGTCCATCTCTGTCAGCGTTTAATGGGTCCTTAGTCAAGTTTTAAGAGAGCCAATTAGTTCAGCCCAAATGATAGTTTCATGAGTTTGAGAGTGTTTTCTCTGAGTACTATAGTGCTAATGAAACAATCTCACGCGCACACAGTACATCTGCCTCCGTTTGCACCTCAGGCCCGTGACTTCTCACCCCCGTCCTGCTGCTCCACCTGTATTTCTGTCTGTCTCTTCAAAACTGCTCCTAGTCTCACACCACGGCAGAACTCTCTACTCTAGCGGGTCACACTCACAGCTCACCAGGTGTTCGACAAGGATCTGAGCGTTATATTGATGAGCTTCTTTCTTATCTGCTCCTCTGGCTCACCATCATTAAGCTAAGCCTGGATCCTGGTATTGGGAGTCAGTGGGACTGCGCAATGCAGCTTGTATAACTGGCCTGTTATCATACAGAGTGAGTGATGGTTTAGAATGCATGCTATGTACCACTGATGCACTTGTTCTGTACTGCAGGGATCCTGTTATGTAAAAAGTTCAGAAGCCATAACTTTACATCAGGGCTGTCAAAGTTTAGAAATAGCCGCACCGTATCCATTTCCTTAGCTGTAATTGGTACCATATTTTTGCCATCCTAGCTGTTGCCATAACAGTAGTCATAACTGTTGCCTTAATTGTCTGTAAAGCCATAACGGCAGTTTTAAGTGGTGCCATAAGCCATAAAAGTGTCCATTCACGCTAAGGCCATTGCCTCAGCCCAAACCCCACGCCCATGCCCCAGCCACAATTTGTTACAATAACCATAGCCATAATCTGTGCCATTATCCATAAGCTTTAGCCAAGCATAATATGTTACATCATCCCCGGCCATAAGCCTCAGCCAACCAGAACTGTAGCCATAACTTTGGCTGGGGCCCCTAGCCATTCTGGCAGGCAGGCTTCTGTCCTAGGCTGGGCTGGGCCTCATTGCTAAGAGCCGAGGAGTGGAGAGAACTGCTGCTGCAGTGTCATAGCGGTCTGACTGCACTGGGCCATTTCCTTCTCTGGGTAAACATCCTAAATCAGGGTGTAAACAGTGAGAGTGTGGAACAATACTCTGAGAGGGGCAGGGGGCCAGTCTGGTCTCGCTGTCCCTATATCCGCCCCAGCTGCAGGTAGGGGCAGTCACGTAGGCATAGCTACCACCTGGCTCACCTAGCTGGAGCCTGCTGGGAACGATTTGCGGCCTATCGCTACACACGCGTATGTGTTGCTGCACAGAGCATCATGGTGCTGTACCCATGACTCTTTGACGTCTCCTAATGTTCATTAAGGACCTAGGAAGTGGATGTCTCAGAGGGTGTAGAAGAAGGGAAGGTCTGTAGTAGGTGTGTGTGTGTGACAGCCAGGCAGGCTGATTTTGAGGGGACTAGCTGAAGAATGAGGGCCTTTGAGAGGAAGACATGAGACCTGGGGGTCTGGTGGGTGGTGAAGGGCCAGCTCTGGCCCAACCCGGACCGGCATTTCGGACAAAAAAAAACCGCTAGAGGCCAAAGTGCGGCTCTAGTGATGGTGATGGTGATGATGATGAGGATCAGATTAGTAATGTGACACCCGGGGGGGGCGGTGTGTCTTTCTATGGAGACGTGGCCAAATGAGGCGTGAAACATACACAGAATGGTTTGCATTCTGGCTGTTTACTGTTGCTATTTTTAAATGACATGATCTGTGTCTCTACCTCTATCTTACTGTGCTGACCCACGTTTTGAGGTCCCTTTAAACATTTCACACAACCTATATGTGGATGTGCCATAATTATACAACTGCCTCTGTTTTGATTATGGCTGTAATTTGAATCAGGTGTGCAGAGCATTCAGGATACAGTGCAGTGAAGATTATATAGTACAGACCCAGTTAGGCCTGTGTTAGTGCTTTCAGGAGGACTGTATACATTCTCCTGCTGTGTCCTATATTTCAGGGGGGAGGGACTCTGCAACAGTGACTGAGCAGCTTCTCATGGAGCAAACCATTTCTGCCAGGGAGAGAGGGGGTAGTCCTATGTGCAGTAAAGCATGCAGGATGTCAATTCCTAAAGTGTGCTCTCTGCTAAGCTCCCCAAGGCTCCTCCACGAGGGGTCTCTCCTTGTGAACTGTCCTCTCGCTGCCACAGAGTCTCCCTTTCTCCATTCACAGTGCCTGGGGACTGTTTCATAACCACCTTACCCCTTTATTTCTCTCCTTGGTGGGCTGTCCTCTCAGTGCCATACGTTTCTGTTCTGCCTGTGAGGGAGGTGATTAGAGTACCTCCGTGTGAGCAAATGTGTGAGACCAGAAGAGCTTGGTGAAAGAGAGAGGAGGAAAAAGGAGAGAGCCTGCCTGTGGAATGGAAATCTCTTGGCTGTGTTCTGCCTCTCCCAGAACCCATGCTGTTGGAGGGGTTAGTGCTCTGGCTGTGGACTGCAGCTACTTATTCTGCTCTAAGCCCACTCCATGAGGCTGCTGCCTGGCACCTGCGTGTTCCTCCACTGACTGACTGACTGTCGGGCTCCTCTACGTCACACACTCACACATACAGGCCAACGCTAGGCCGAGCTGAGCTGGGCTTCAGGTGCGTGTCTCTTACTGGGTCACTTTCTCTCTCTTCTTTTGGCTTGAGTTAGTTGTTTACCTTCACGTTACTGTGTAGTGTGCGTTTTCTGAGTAATGAGGGGCCTCTGGCCTTTGTTTGGGAATGAGTGAGTAGGTAGCTACATGTTTTGCAGAGTCTTGTAAGTGCCTGCACTCTTGGCTGAGGGTTGTGTTTAGTTGTTCTCAGCCACCATTAAGCTTTAGGCGGGGAGAGAGGGATTTGAGATTTGCAGAAGTTACTCAGTCTGTCTTTAAACCCACCTTGTTTTGAGCTTTTCTTCTCTCTACTCCACAGCATGTTGAGTTTGTGCTCAGCTCTCCCCCGGACCATGTGGTCTTAGGGGCTGTCACATGGGCTGCATTTTTGTCATGTAAATCAAATGCCTAGATGTTATTCAGTTAAGTCATAGCCTATGCATGGCACACTTATGATTCATCCATCTAATTATAGTGCTATGTTTTAATGTACCGACCTACATTGGGCTACATTGTGACTTGTCATATACGTACGACAACGTCACACTGGCGATCATTGATTGTGAAAGGAATTTTACGCTGTGAAGCTGAACTTGAAAATGGCAAATTGTAATGCAAGGGGGAATTGATTTGTTAAGTGGCTTAGCTTTCATTAGGGAGTGTTAAAACCTAGAAAGAATGAAAAGATGGTTTCGGAGGAGAGGGAAAGAGCATTTAAAGGGTAGAGCTTAATTTAACAAGACTATTTTTTTACAGACCGACACGCAGTTAGACAAGACAGGTCGAGACGTTTTAGCTTAGTGGCTCCGCTCAGCCACAAACCTCATGGAAATGACATCTTCCTTTTAAAGTGGTGTGGTGGCACACTGGCATGGAGCAGTGTGATTTGCCCACTGTCGCCAGGCCAGGAGATAGATGACCGAGTGAGCTCGCCACAGCGTGCGTGTTATCTGGGCTGGCTTACAGGAAGTAGCGCCAAGGGCCTGTTGTGGCGATGGCGAGGGACAGCTAACCATAAACAGTAGGCCTAGGCGATCTCCCTGAGGGAAAGCAGATGACATGGAATGGCATGGAACCCAGTGGAAGAGATAAAGGCCTATGGGGAATGACGCAGAGAGAGTTGTGGCGGAGAACCCAGGATAAGCCACAAACCTGGAAGTGTCAGAGCATGAGATCATTACCGTAACTGATAGTTTGAGTGGGTACTTTTGGATTTAGAGTGAATGTTAAGTGTATTCACACCCTTCAACTTTTTCAGCCTGAATTTAAAATGGATTAAATTTAGATTTTATGTCTCTGGCCTAAACACAATACCCCATAATGCCAAAGTGGAATTATGTTTTTAGAAAGTTTGACAAATGTAATAAAAAATGTCAATAAGTATTCAACCCCTTAGTTATGGCAAGCCTAAATAAGTTCAGGAGTTAATATTGCTTTAAACACGGTGAAGCTATTAATTACAAGTTGGTGTACAAAAATGTATGCACTCACTACTGTAAGTCGCTTTGTATAAGAGTGTCTGCTAAATGACTAGAATGTGTATCAATAAGATACAGGCGTACATTTAAAACAGAGTTTAATGGCTGTGATGGGAGAAGTGAGGAGGGATCAACAACATTGTAGTCAACCCACAATACTAACCTAAAGGATGGAGTAAAAAGAAGGAAGCCTGTACGGAATATACATGCCATCCTGTTTGCAATAAGGCACTAAAGAAAAAATGTTGTGTGTTAGGAAAATAATTGTGTGTTAGGAATATGGGACCAAATACTACACTTTTTACTACTTTAATACACATATAAGTGAATTTGTCCCAATACTTTTGGTCCCCTAAAATGGGGGGACTATATACAAAAAATGCAGAATTTTCTAAACGGTTCACATGATATGGATGAAAATACCTTCAAATTAAAGCTGACGGTCTGCATGTTAACCTCATAATCGTTGTATCATTTAAAATACAAAGTGCTGGAGTATTGAGCCAAAACAACAAAACATTTGTCACTGTCCCAATACTTTTAGGTCTGACATACAAAGTCATAACTGGATCTCACGTTAATGTTTTTATCTAAACATAATCACCCATTAATACCATTTCAGACGTTGCTTTGTACGTGGACGTGCGTGCGTGTGTGTGCATGCTCGTCCGGTCTACATGGTTGCTCTCCATTGTAAAAAATAATATGTTTGTTGTAGCGTTTGTGGCTGTACATATACAGTATATTTGCATCGGCCGTCTGCCTGTATTTGCCTGCTTTCAGCTTAGTGAGTTTAGAGTTCTATATGAGAATGTGTTTATGAGGGGATCTAGGCCAGGGGGCCAGGGTGAGGGTCTAGTTAAGCAGCTTGGACTATCAGTCTGACGCCCCAATACAGACCTTGACCCTCCACCTCAAGCTGGGGATAGTTCACTTATCATTGATGAAAGACAGAACCTACACATCCATTGTGTTGGACAGAGTAAATGTATGAACATGTTTTTAATGTATTCCCAGCATTAATATGCTCCCATGTGTTTTTGTAAGATGAATAAGTATTTCAAGCATGGTACCAGAACACCGTTAGTCAAGCAGGACCGAATATGGGACATTTTAGCACAGGCTGTTGTTAATAATTGTCTCATGCAGTAAAAAGCGGCCATTTCATGGTGACATACATTGCAATCTTACCTCACAGTATGTCAGAATAGATAGCAAAATGGTATGTGTGCATACAGAGGAATTGTAAGTATTTAACATTAACATAATATGTCAACCGTAAGTAGCCATTTTAAGTAATATCTGCCACTTGAGGGAGTGTGTATCTGACTATATTGGTAATTCCACCAATTAGGTGCCTTTTTGAGTAGTAACATTTTATTTCACTTAATTTTAACATTATGTCCTAAAGAGCACATGTTAAACTTAATAAGGAAACTATTTCCCCATCTCAAGAGTTTAAATAACAGGGCTGAAGACTTCATCTTAAATCAGCCATAAATCCCCATGTGACAGGGGGAATGGAAGTTTGTTGTGTGCAACAGGGAGGGGTGATTGATTGCAAGCTTCACTAAAACATGTAAATTGTTCAAACATTTATTAGCCTGTATATGGGTAAGAGGGTTGACATGTTATGCTCGACACACTCTGCTTTCCACCCCAAAAATATTTTAAAAAGCACCATATTAAAATGAGAGTTCAGTTCCCGTAATAGGATTGACCTTAAAACGAGGGGCAAGTTGTTGTTTTTTCACCGTAAAATGAATTACCAATGATTCATGAAATACATAACAATATTCAGAAATGACTTTGTCAAAGCAACAAAATAATTATGGCTTTACAATGATGATGAAATCTTGGAGACATTTGGAGGTTAAGTGGATTAAAAGCTTCCTAGAAGTCACAGAGGGAGATGACAAAATGATACATTTAGCAAGTCTTTATTCATATAAATGTTTTCCCATGTGGTTTATATTAACCCTTTACACTCATACCTGGTATATGGGTTTAAAATGGAAGATTTGAGCACTATTAAGCGCCTAAATTAGAACGTAGTGGCTGTACAGTAACATGCTATACGTGAAGTCAGGGCTCTGGCACTGTGCTTTTCAGCGCTCTACGGGTTTTGACTGACAGCCGTTCTGAACATGAGCACTGCGCGACAAGAAGTTCCTTTCTATATGCACCACAATTGCCATCTATTTTCTCTGAAGTGCCTTGTGAAAGCCTATAACACTGTAAGATCGTATTTTATAACTTAGCTAGTCATGTTGGTAATAGAACAGGCTTTCAAATCATGCCCACCTGACCCAGATTGCGATTTAAAATTGACATCGTTTTGGATTGTCTGATGGCCAGGATGCAGGGTTGTGTTCCAAACCAAACAACAGCGGCACAGCTAGGAGAGCTAAAAAGGTGTGTGGCCACTTGGAGACGCCAGTTAGTCCTCTAACACTGTTCTTGATGCACCGACCCCACATTTTCCAGGAATAGTCTTATCATGTTGCTGAATGTATCCAGAGTATTTTCAGATTTTGTTATCAACAAATGTGGTGAAAAGTACAGTAAATGGCTTTAATGTTGTAAACTGTTCCCTTTTGATTGTTACAATGGTTATGCATTTTCATATTTCGTCTAAGAAACATTTAAATTGAGCCCTATCCGTTATAGGCCAATTCCCACAAGTGCAAACTGTTAAAGTGCATTTAATATAACAGGCTCTTATATGATAATATTTATATTTGTGCACGATATTATACTTTAAAATATCAAAGGGATTCAAAAGGAAAGTTATTTCATGGAACGACCCATATGTCTGTCTATATCAGGGAGTGGCAGGTAGCCTAGCCTCAGGTAGCCTAGCGCTTAGATCGTTGGGCCAGTAACCGAAAGGTCGCTGGTTCTAATACCCAAGCCGACAAGGTGAAAAAACCTGCCAATGTGTCCTTGAGCAAGGCACTTAACCCTAATTTGCTCCAGGGGCTGATCGTTAGGTGTTTTAATTTTTATATTTAACCTTTTATTTAACTAGGCAAGTCAGTTTTTACAATGACGACCTACACCGACCAAACTCGGACGACGCTAGGCCAATTGTGAGCCGTCCTATGGGACCCCCAATCACGGCCGGTTGCGATACAGCTTCAGGAATTCTCACAATTTCTGATTGGAGGGTTGACTACAGGAAAAAAGAACTTGCTCTATTGACACAAAGATCCATTTAAACATGCCCAACAATGTTATGAATTCCTCAGAAGACAATACCAACATATCAGCCAGGTCTGAGCTCATGTAATAGGGCTATTAGATATAGCCTAGGCTACTTCAACATGAACTAGTCACAAGCTGCTTCTACTAGAACTTTTATAATTTACTTAAATCTTTTGACCTGAAATACAACAAAAACATAGCTGAATGGATGTATTGTTCTGATTTAAAATCATTGTGGGAGTTATATCAAGAGGCATTCAGCCATGCATTGTAAACATTTATTTTGGTTAGCTCGCTAACGTTAGCATAACTAGCTAGCTACTTCTGTACAAATTATGTTTTTGCTGTTTATCTAAAGAAACGCCTGGGAATGTGTTTATGGTTGAACTTTCTTTTTAAGTTTTCCTTCAAAATTGTTACTCAAAGCTGAGCAAATTGTGGAAGTTTGAGACCGACAGCACTACATCACAGCAGCTGCCACCGAGTGCATTGTCCGTGTGCGGTAGAGTCTGTGCGTAAATATGCGCTTAAAAAGGCTCCATGCATTGAAGAAATGGAGATGCGATTAATGGCGTCAAAATTGATCAGCAATAAAAAAATGTAATAAAATAATTGCCTCCATGTTTCTATGGTCAGATTTTACTTTGAAGCAAGGTAAGACATGACTCATGAAGTAAAACGTTCAGGTTTCAAACAATTAAGTATATGTTTTCAAAATGCATACGGCCTCCAGCTCATTTGCCTGCCTACCGTTGCCTATATGCACTTGAATGGGAAGTGTGCTTAAATTACCCGTTTAAAAAAAAAAAAATAGTAGCTCTTTTAAATCGTGTCCATCAAAACTGTTTTTAAGATGCTATTGCATTAAGAATTGTCAAGCAATGATTAGGCTCTATTCACTAGAGCAGCAACAACTGAGCTGTTTGAGAAGGTATAGTAGCAGCTCTCAGGCTTTATGACTGATTTTCCTCATATGCTCAGTATTTATCCTTTATTTAACTAGGCAAGTCAGTTGAGAACAAATTCTTATTTACAATGATGGCCTACCTACAGAGAAAATTAGGGTTAAGTGCCTTGCTCAAGGACACATCGACAGGTTTTTCACCTTGTCGGCTCGGGTATTCGAACCAGCGACCTTTCGGTTACTGGCCCAACGCTCGAACCGCTAGGCTACCTGCCGCCTGTATCTGAATGCTGTGCCAAAACATTCTATGAAGGTGAACAGGTGTAAAGTAGGTTCTATTAAATAATTTTAAATGTAGTTATTGTATGCTTATAGAGGTGCATTTGGGGCAAACCCTATCACAGTTTGCAGTCCAGTCCTCATCACCAAATGCACTTCCAATTACTGTCTCCCAACAATGTCTCAATGCGTCATAGGATGAGGCACTTCTGTTCGATAAGATAGATTAAACTCATGTAGGATTCTTAAACAATTTTTCAACCTCCAGTCATTTGAAAACGTAGTTTACCCACTTTCTTTTGGCCCTCTACAAAATGCCTGAATTTGAGATACTTGAAAAAATCCTTGTTGGTTAATTAAAGTCAGTCTTTATCTGTTGGAACGATTTGAGAGTGTCCTGAATGAACAAAGGTGTAAGATCAGCAATACCTTTTGTCTTCCAATCGAGGAGTCCAATGCTCCTTATTTGTGGGGAAAGTCAGGATTAATAGCGGTGGCCAGAGTGATATATAAGTCTCTCCTTGCATATTTCCAAGCTAAGAGTGTCTTACATACTATAAAATTGTCATAAGACCTACATTTAATTGTTTTTATTTTTTATTAATAAATGGTAAAGAACCTAATGCCCATCCCAACACAAAGTGAGTATGTCTAGGCACCAACTCATCATGCTGTTGATTCCATCCCAATCCAAAGTTAGTCAAAGAGACCCCTCCCTAGTCCTTAGGCAAAGAGACCAGTCCTTAGGCTAAGAGACCCGTCCTTAGGCAAAGAGACCCCTCCCTAGTCCTTAGGCAAAGAGACCCGTCCTTAGGCAAAGAGACCCCTCCCTAGTCCTTAGGCAAAGAGACCCCTCCCTAGTCCTTAGGCAAAGAGACCCCTCCCTAGTCCTTAGGCAAAGAGACCCCTCCCTAGTCCTTAGGCAAAGAGACCCCTCCCTAGTCCTTAGGCAAAGAGACCCCTCCCTAGTCCTTAGGCTTAATTAGTTTGGTGAACTTGATTCTAAGTTTTCTTGTTGTGCCGAATATATTTAGAGCTACTGGCATTAACTTTCTGAAAAAAGGACTGAGATAGGTGGCTGGGAACATTTTGGAGTAGATCATTTTATAAGAATGTTAGACTTTAACAGAATGTTAGACTTTAACAGAATGTTAGACTTTAACAGAATGTTAGACTTTAACAGAATGTTAGACTTTAACAGAATGTTAAAGACTTTAACAGAATGTTAGACTTTAACAGAATGTTAAAGACTTGTCCTCCAGTTTTAGGCTATTCACTCATTGAAAATTATAATAGAACCTCGGTTTGGTACTGAATAGTCTACTTACAGTACATAACGCTCCCATCAATGAGACATAGCTCCGTCCTGTGGCGGCCAGCTATCCACATGCGGTGAGTGGGCTGTCCAAATAACAGGGCCTATGGCCAAACAAAAGTTACTCATGTCCACAGGCGGGTGTAAAAAAACAAATCCTGTCCGATGGTTCGTATAGATCTAATCAAAGCTGATGAGCAGGCAAGGTGGACTGTTAACTGTGGCTCTGCAGTGTCACAGACAATGTGTGCGTGCTAGGAATAGGCTTTATAGCTATAGCTACCGTGGTAGGAAGTGAGTTTAGACTAGGGGCCGTCAAACGTGTGGCTAGTTCCCTGGACGGTAATCCTCAGTTTAGCCGGGTGAATCAGGCCAAAAGTGACTCCTGCCTTGTGAAGGTGGACTTTCACATCTTTGTATGCAGGTCTGCAGAGTAGTCTATGGATCAGTGTTTGAATAATTTTCTCTTTGGTCTGGAATTAATGCGGTGGGGGGGGGGTCTGGTCTGTCAAAAGTCTTTCCGCCGAGAACATCCTGCAGGAAAGAGGCCATGAACTCGGTTGGATTGCGGCCCTCCACCTGTTCTGGTATGCCGACCACGCGTATGTTAAGGAACTCAGTTGTCCCGGACAATTGGCCGGCGGCATTTTTTTATTTTGTTTTTTATTTTGGGGGGGCGGGCAAAAGCCGATTTGATACATGGAGCAAGCCTTTTGTGAAAAGCTCCTTAAATACCAGCCTCTCATATCATGCTTGGACAGCCTTGGGCGTACAGTACATAGGCCTATGGTACAAGGCCTTCTGATTACAGGCCTGCCTTAGAGTAGAGCAAATCAACTGTCTAGGTAGTCTGCTATGGACAGCCTATCTGTGTGGAGGAGAAGGTGCTTTTTGTTTATGTCCTTGCATCAATGACCTTTGACATTTTGAAACCTTTATGATGTAATGAGAGAGAGAGAGATCAAATTCATAGAATTGCAGGAAATTCGCATTAAAAATGCAAAATGTTACGTCAGATCCATGGTAGAGTTTGTAGAAATGCAGGAAATGTGTTTTGGATCCGCAACATTTTCTTATCAGCTGCATTGCAAGACGGGGGCCAACCTCACCCACGACACAACCCTTGTCAAACCCTGATATAGCCATAGTTTGAACCTGTGTTAGGGGTTAGGCCTATAACCTACCTGTTCCCTGCCTGTACTCTCAGGTGCAGAGCTGGAACAGCTGAACCTGGCATGAAAGTGAAGATTTTAATGACATCACAGTTGATTCATGATTGGCCATATGGGTGTTAGGCTGGGTGATTGTCTTCGTAGTGCTAATCATCATTTGTTGGTAGATCATTGATTGGCACTGCCATTCTTTAGGCTATTTACCTTGGCTGAGAGAACATGCTGCCTATAGGCTTCAGTCAACTGCAGACTAGATTCTGTTTGCTCCTAGCAGAACCCGGCTAGGCGTTAAGCGCATGACTATGCTCGCATACTCCCTGCTTGCTAAAAATAGCTAGCTAGCTGAACCTTGCTACCAAACATTGACTTTTTACAAATGGGAAGCTTATGATTTTCTTTCTCTGACAAAAATGTTTGATCCAAAAGTTTTACAGATCTTTTAATTAAGTTGGTTGGCGTGCTTTCTCTGCACGAGTAGGCCTATGGCGCGCTAGCCGGCTTGCTAATGTTAGCAAACATGCCTACTCTTTTTGTCAACTACAATAGAATATACAACAACCTACCTTATCCTCTGGTGAAAAAAGTATGTTGGTTTCCGTCTTCCCATGTTGAAAACAAACACTTAATTGAAGTATCCCGCAGATAGTTTCCACCCTTTACCATTCACACACCTTGCACAGTCTTCACATTTTTCTGCCTTAAAATTAAATATCTGAAAAAGGGATTAAATTTGATTTTTTTTTTCTTCTACAGATCCACACAACCTACTCCACAAAGTAAATTAATTGAATGCCTTTTTAGATATAATTTTAATGCAGCAAAATGTGAAGACTGTGCAGGGAGTCTGTTGACTAGCAACTGTATATTCAGTACTGTAAGTATTACAAATCCTTCCAGGATTCTGCGATCGCATTTCTTTTTACAAAAACAACAATCCCCCGCATATTATGCGAGGGCTTGCGAATTCGACCAATCACTGCACTATTTCCTCATAAAACTGATTCATCACCGCAGTACAAAAAGAGGGCTCGCAATTTCAACCAATCACCATACATTTACCGCATAGTATTGTTCAATCAAGCCACATTTCAACAAATGGATAAATCAAGACAATTGATTGAATTACCACAAAAAATCCCTGATTTAAACACCTCACACAGATACAGTACTGTAGGTATTAACACAGAACAGAGATGTCTTCAAACCACTGTGCTGTGTGACTCAGCTTCAGCATCATTCATGGCTGTACTGACTCAGTCAGTGGAATGGGCTGTCCCTAAGTATAGCTGCCTGCAAATGTCAGTCTAGATTTCTGATGTTTCTGTTATGTGGCTTTTAATGCTGGTCTTCAATGTAAAACATTCTATATTTAGTTAGCCTTGGGACTAGTGTTAGAGGATCTTGTTTATTTAGTTCAGCAAAACTCCTGTGTGTGAACCAACCACAGTGACCATTTGGAAGTTAACTAACAGTTGACAACACAGAATCATCTCATTGACCACTGGCACCACACTATCACTGTCTGTATCAGTCTCACACATTAATATAGAAAGCCCCATCTTGGCCTCTTGGCAGGATGATCTGAAGCAGGGTTACAACTGTGGTAGAGGGTGAGATGTGATGCTGTTGTCACCTTGTCGTGTGATGCTGTTGTGTGTGTGTGTGTGTTTGTGTGTGCATGTGCGTCCAGTGTTTTGGCCAGTGTCTATGTTGGCTGCAGTTTTGACCTGTGTCTGAGGTGCTGATGTTTTGGCCTCTGAGGTGTTTTGGTTGTGTTGATTGATTGGTTTAGAGTAACACATTTTCTGGCCTGTGCTATCTTTCCAGCCTGGGTTGAAGTGTAATGAGCTGCTATTTTGGCCTGTGTTGGAGGCTCTGATTCGAGGTGAAAAGCTGGACATGAGACTAGTGGGGATAATGGCCATCCTGCGTGCTGTGCGGCCGCCCAGGGTTTCTGTGCTGTGACAATAGTGGCTCGTGTTGTCCTGAGAGAACTTGAATAACGCCAGTCACAGTGGCCCCCCATCATGGAGGCAGCACACTGAAGTACTGGCTGCTGTGGACACTGGACATACCAACAAATTATGTGCATATAGATGTGTACTGTACATACTGTATGTGGGCCTATTGTACACAGTACCATTCTGTAGGTATGTAGGACAAGTGTGATCCATGCTTCATGATGCTTCTCAGTCAGGCAGATTAGCTGTAGAATTCTCTCACAGAAAGACTCTCGCCTGAGCATGTCCTGTTGCCATGGCTACAGCTAGCCGCCGACAACACCTGATGCACTCAGATAGAGAGAGAGATCGTCCTGCAGTGCTCTGCAAATCAACAACAGACACTATGGGCCAGTGGGGAGGCAACCACACACAGCCACCGACCATGCATCTGCCTACGGTCGTCCACAGATTGACCACATTGTGTCTGCAGCCTCATATGTAGTACATATATAGCTTTAGAAAAACAACAATCAATGCTGAACCACAGTCAGACATCGCACCGCTTGTGGAGCATAGAGGAGGCCGAGAACAAAAAAACAATTGCCACCAAAGCAAAATCAGCCATTACATAACTTTGGCCTATATTTGGGCATTATGGGAAACCCCTCACAAACTCCATGACCCTTTACCAATGCCAGTCAGATGACTTGAAGTGTGACGCACAAATACGAAGGGACATTTTTTTTTTCTTTCTCTTTTTCATTAACAACTGCTGTGATGAATCGCTGTGAATTCTAGCACCACAAATCTGCACGGGGCAGGCCTCTAATTTAACCAGTCTTAGTCTTTGATCTGTGGTGCTGTCTGCCTCCCCTACAGTAACATGCCTGTGACCCTCACCTCAGCCATAGTCAGCCGCAGAAATCTTCATTAAACTCCCCCCCCCCCCCCCCCCCCCCCCCAGCACAGCCCCACTACTGATGACACTGCCTGGAATGAGTGCCGCGAGTGCACAGGCGGCGGGGTCGCTCAAATGAAACTTGAGTTGCAAGTGTGACTTTGAGTAAGCAGAACGTCATTGCCGCGTTCAAAATATTAATTCGAGAGCAGATATTTTTTGTTTTGTTTTGCAGAGGTACTTCAAAATATGAGATGATTCTTTAACTACAATTTTATTACAGGTGAAAATTCTAGCCGACGAACATGGTTGTCACTAGTTAACACGGCCACAAAGTCATAATTATTATGGCAAAACCCAGCCTATTTCTACAATTTATCTTCTTAAAATCTGATTTTAAACCTAACCACACTGCTAACCTTATGCCTAACCGTCACATTAAATTAAGACCAAAAAGCACATTTTTTGTTTTAATGAATTTTTACGATACAGCCTATTTTGTGGCTGTGTCATCTAGTGGAAACTGGATTTTGACGTTGAAAGGCAATGTAACCTAACGTAGCCGGCGTAAAAAAGAGAACACCTGAGTTGAGGTGCCACATCCGATTTTCAGCAGCAAAGAAAGCTATGTTGAATTAGCTGTATCCCTGAAAACCGGACACATCCGTTTTGTTTGCAACTCTGTTAAGACTAAAGGCAAGGTGATGGTGGTGAAGTAAGGACGATGGCCGACAATAAAAAGGTAAGCTCTATAATTTTTTATTAGAGAACCTAACCAGTATTGAAGTATGTAGTTATTTGGTATTCTGATGTTAAAGCAGGGTATTGATTAGGCAACTAGGTTAGCGTCAGCTAGCAGGTAGCTAGGAAGCTAAAGCTAGCTAATGTTTAACCACATATAAAATGTACCAGTATCTTTGGTTAACCAAGAGCATTGTAGCTAGCTAATTAAGTTAACGAGGTGTTGGTAGAGAAGGAGGACTTGGAAGACCAGCAGGGAGGGAGTGGTGACAACAGACAAGGAAGGCCCTCACTGGGGTCCAGGCCTTTGATTGAGACGGGCTGAGTGGGAGCCTCGATCATACTCTGAAATAAATAGCCAATATTTTAAACCACTAACTGCATTTGAGATTGTCTATTTTAAATACAGATCTGATTTACTTTTACTCTGGCAGTTTTTACTATAAACTGTATACTATACTATGCCACTGTGTCTTAGTCCAATGCTGCCCTGACATATACAGTATGTATATATTCTCAATCCATTCCTTACTTAGATTTATGTGTATTTGGGTATATGTTGTGAAACTGTTAGATATTACTTGTTAGATATTACTGCACTGTCGGCGCTAGAAGCACAAGCATTTCGCTACACCTGCAATAACATCTGCTAACCACGTGTATGTGACCAATAAAATTTGATTTGATTTCAAAAAAGAGAATGACCTCTAACCATCTTCTCACTCTCCATCCCTCTCTCCATGCAGGCCCACTGGTCACTATGTGGTGGGGAAGTTGTTCACTGCTTAGCTGACAAAGATAGGATGTACAGGAGTCCACACTGTTCCAAGTACCTTGGCTCTCCTCTATGTACAGCAATCTGGGGACTTCCTGCAGGTAACCTTGACTTCTTTCAACCGCCCCGTAACTTAATCATTAGTGGTATTTAGAGTTCCTCTAATTGCTTTGACGCATAGAGAGGATAACTTGTTGTTGACTTTGACCAACTACTGCCTATTTGGTTAGAAAGATGGTTCTATGCTGAATATGTACAAGTAGGGTTCGGTAAAGGATTAAGTGAAAACCTATAGAAGGATAGCTCTTCACGATGAGGGTTGTGCATGAAATGAAGGCAGGCTATTCAATACTGAGCCATACTGACTGACAAGTGGCGTGGATTGTTACAGCTCTCCTCAATCCCATAGTATATCATCACGTATTTGGCTAAATTATTATCCACAGCAGTAGTCTTTAAATGGACTGTTACCTTGAATAGAACACTAAGATCTCCAATTGAACTCTGTCTATACCATTTTCTGACATATTTTTACTCTCACTGCAGTTGTTCTCAGGAGACAGGTCAGTGTGAGTGTAGAGAACATACTGTATGTCTGACAAAGTGGAGTCAGGCTTCTACTTCATCGCCCTGGACCACTACACCTACGAGGAAGAGAACTTGGGGTCATGGGTGTTCCCTAACTCATCTTGTGACTTACACAACTCAGCACATATGTATCCCTCCACCTTCTTCAGTGGAGTCCTGACCAGGTGTATCAAACTTCAATGTCTATGTACCTGTTGTGTCGGCATAGTTACCAGACCAGTGGGAGGAGTCTCAACAAACAGCCGCTGTGCCAACACCATGCCTGATGACGACAACCAGATGATATTCCTCCGTCCTGGATCACGGTAAACACACACCTAGTCTCTCAGTCTCTCTGTGTATGTTTGTTGCATGTGAGAGAGTGAGTAATGGGTCTGTATTTGCAAGTCTGTGTAGTGTAGGATATTCATGTTGTGTATATGAGTCTAATCTGAGTCTGTATACACACTGTATTACAAGCCTGGGTTTTGTTTTCACACATGTTCTTGTGTGTGTGAGTTAGTGCAGTGTTTTGTGTTATCCCTTTCTCTCTAGTCTCCTCAGACCAGTGTTTCAAGGCAGGGATGGACTACACTGTTCGTCTGAGTTTGCCCCTCTACTCTGCACTCAGTGATGTCCAGTCCCCATCAACACTGATTGACTCGGTTAGTTCTCACACACACACACACACACACACACACACACACACACACACACACACACACACACACACACACACACACACACACACACACACTGTTAAACACCTAGACACAACTGAGACTTTTGCATAAATCATGCGTTGGTGTCACTTGCATATAAATTCGAGCTACAATGATTCAGCCCTTTTGACTCCATACAAAATGTAATTCCATTATCTGTATCTTTTTGTCCTCTCTATAGATTGTGCTGGTGCCCCACTGTAAGAACCTGGAGATCTTCACTGGTGTATGTGACCTGGCCACCAACAGGGCCTGGAACACGTTCCAGCGCTAGCCCTGTCTGGAGAACAGCCAGAGCGTGGTCAAGACCACCTCCACTGACAGTTGCCACGACTTCATCTTTAGCGTGTCAATGTAAAAGGTTTGTTATGGCTCGATAATACAGACAAATGGCACCGATTGTACACCTGCTCAGTCCCACATAATGGAAAATAAAACTCTTCATATATTTTGATTAGGTAACTATTCAACCCCCTGAGTCAATAAATGTTAGAATCACCTTTTATATTTACCCATCTACCAATAGGTGCCCTTCTTTGTGAGGTATTGGAAAACCTCCCTGGTCTTAGTAATTTAATTTGGGCTTGAAATTCCCTGCTGAACTGAGGGACCTTACAGATAATTGTACAGTATGTGTGGTGTACAGAGATGGGGTAGTCATTAAAAAAATAATTTTAAGCACCGTTATTGCACGCAGAGTCCATGCAACTTATCATCTGACTTGTTAAGCACATTTTTTATTTAGGCTTGACATAACAAAGGGGTTGAATACATTTTGACTCAAGACATATTCAGCTTTAAATGTTTTTATTAATTAATTTGTAAAAATGGCTAAAAACATAATTCCACTTTGACATTATGGGGTATTGTGTGTAGATCAGTGACACATAATCTCCATTTAAATTCAAGCTGTAACACAACAAAATGTGGATGAAGTCAATGGGTGTGAATACTTTCTGAAGGCACTGTATATCTTTTTTCTAATTGTGCTCTTTCCACAGATGGCTCTGGCTTGCTGATAACATCTGATCTGATGAGATTTCTATGCGATTTGACTCCTGAGTCACTGCCTGTACTCAATACTTCCAATGCCAATTTAAATCATTTGACACTGTAATTTAATAAACAATGGTCAAATGTTTGGTGAATGCTTTGTCCTGAGTCCTCCTTTGAATTCTGTGTACCAGAGGAGGCTGGTGGGAGGAGCTATAGGAGGACAGACTCATTGTAAATGCTGGACAATAATAAATGGAATGGTACAAAACACACCAACACATAGAAACAACTTGTTTGACTTCTTTCCATAGATTCCATTTCAGCCATTACAATGAGCCCGTCCTATAGCTCCTCCCACCAGCCTCCTCTGGTGTGTACCATGATGACATGTTTAGCTGTTTAATCATATTAATACAAATTAATCCCCCTCCCCAAAGTAAAAAAAATATTTTCATGACCCTCCCCTTGTACTGTCATTTATTTTTGTTGAAATAACTCAAAATATTGTCTATGACCACAAGTAACTTTAGCGACCCTATGTTTATAAACGTGGATCTCAACTTTGCTTCTTCAGCCACGCAGGGCTACGGGCCAGAACATTGTGTTCGCTGACCACCACGAACGAACTCACTCTCCTTGCTGTTTCCAAAGGCCTACACTACCATCAGAACCAGCTGTATATTTTATTATTATGCCATATTTATAATTATACTGAACAAAAATATAAACGCAACATGAAACAATTTCTAAGATTTTACTGAGTTACTGTAAATATAAGGAAATCAGTCAATTGCAATAAATTCGTTAGGTCCTAATCAATGGATTTCACATTGGGCGCACTGGGGGGGGAGCCAGACCCAGCCAATCAGAATCAGTTTTTCCCCACAAAAGGGCTTTATTACAGACGGAAATACTCTTCAGATGATCCTGCTGGCTGGCGTGGTTACACGTGGTCTGCGGTTGTGAGGCCGATTGGACGTACTGCTAAATTCTCTGAAAGGACGTTGGAGGCGGCTTATGGTAGAGAAATTAACATTACATTTTCTGGCAACAGGTCTGGTGGACATTCCTGCAGTCAGCGTGCCAACTGCATGCTCCCTCAAATCTTGAGACATCTGTGGCAGTGTGTTGTGTGATAAACACATTTTAGAGTGGCCTTTTTATTGTCCCCAGCACAAGGTGCACCTGTGTAATGATCATGCTGTTTAATCAGCTTCTTGATATGCCACACCTGTCAGGTAGATGGGTTATCTTGGCAAAGGAGAAATGATCACTAACAGTGATGTAAACAAATGTGAGCGAAATAAGCTTTTTGTGCGAATGGAACATTTCTGGGATCTTTTATTTTATTTGAAACATGGGACCAACACTTTACATGTTGGGTTTATATTTTTGTTCAGTATATATATAATATATGCAACGAATGTTCAACCAACAGGTTTCTGTGCCATTTCACCACACTACCAATAAACAAAGCATACTGACTTTGGGGCGCTTCAATATCAAGGTTTGAGATTTCAACACCACAATAAATAGACTATGTAAACAATATATATTTACATCCCTCCCTAGCTTGTAGGCCTACCCAGTATCGAAGGCTTGGCTTGACAATCTCTGAATGTCATTAAACCTTTTGGTGTTTTGTAACGGATGTCTCTTTGCGTTCATCGAATGGCTGCTACTCTGTTGCATTCGGAAAGTATTCAGACCCCTCCCCCTTTTTCACATTTCTGTTACGTTACAGCCTTATTCTAGAATTCCTCATCAATCTACACACAATATCCCATAATGACGAAGCGAAAACAGGTTTTTAGATTTGCAAATTGATTAACAATAAAAAAACAGAAACGCCTTTACATAAATATTCAGACCCTTTGCTATGAGACTCGAAATTGATCTCAGGTGCATCTGGTTTCCATTGATCATCATTGAGATGTTTCTACAACTTGATTGGAGTCCACCTGTGGTAAATTCTATTGATTTGGACATGATTTGGAAAGGCACATACCTGTCTAAATAAGGTCCCACAGTTGACAGTGCATGTCGGAGCAAAAATCAAGCCATGAGGTTGAAGGAATTGTCCGTAGAGCTCAGAGACAGGGTACTTCTGGAGTATTGAAGGTCCCCAAGAACACTGGCCTCCATCATTCTTAAATGGAAGACATTTGGAGCCACCAAGAGTCTTCCTAGAGCTGGCCGCCTCGCCAAACTGAGCAATTGGGGGAGAAGGGCCTTGGTCAGGGAGGTGACCAAGAACCTGATTATCACTGACAGAGCACCAGGGTTCCTCTGTGGAGATGGGAGAACATTCCAGAAGGACAACCATCTATGCAACACTCCACCAATAAGTTCTTTATGGTAGAGTGGCCAGCCGGAAGCCACTCATCAGTAAAAGGCACATGAAAGCCCGCTTGGAGTTTGCCAAAAGGGAAACAAGATTCTCTGGTCCGATGAAACCAAGATTGAACTCTTTTGCCTGAATGCCAAGCGTCACGTCTGGAGGAAACCTGGCACCATCCCTATGGTGAAGTGTGGTGGCAGCATCATGCTGTGAGGATGTTTTTCAGCGGCAGGGATGGGAGACTTGTCAGGACCGAGGGAAAGATGAACGGCGCAAAGTACAGAGGTCTTTTGATGAAAACCTGCTCCAGAGCACTTAGGACCTCAGACTGGGGCGAAGGTTCACCTTCCAACAGGACAACGACCCTAAGCACACAGCCAAGACAATGCAGGAGTGGCTTCGGGACACGTCTCTGAATGTCCTTGAGTGGCCCAGCCAGACCCTGGACTTGAACCTGATCCAAGATCTCTGGAGAGACCTGAAAATAGCTGTGCAGCAATGCTCCCTATCCAACCTGACAGAACCTGCAGAGAAGAATGGGAGAAACTCCCCAAATACAGGTGTGCCAAGCTTGTAGCATCATTACCCAAGAAGACTTGAGGCTGTAATCGCTGCTTCAACAAAGTACTGAGTAAAGAGTATTAATGGGTGGCAGGTAGCCTAGCGGGTAGAGCTTTGGGCCAGTAATTGAAAGGTCACTGGTTCGAATACCTGAGCCAACAAGGTGAAAAACCTGTCTGTGTCCTTGAGCAAGGCACTTAACCCTAATTTGCTCCAGGGGCTGACCCTGTAGGCAGGCCGTCATTGTAAATAAGAATTTGTTCATAATAGACTTGCCTAGTTAAATAAAGGTTAAATTAAATAAATAATACTTATGTAAATGTGATATTGAAGTTTTTTTCTATTTTAGACATTTTTGCTTTGTCATTATGAGGTATTGTGTGCAGATTGATGAGGAGAAAAAAACGATTGAATCCATTTTAGAATAAGGCTGTAACGTAATAAAATGTGGAATAAGTCAAGGGTCTGAATACTTTCCGAATGCACTGTATACATAGAGTACAACGTTTTTTTCAAAGTGACAGGGATTACACAATAAAGTCGGGGACTTATTTCCATTGTGGTCCCTATTTTTTTTATTATTTTTTACATAAACACATACAATTATATAGAAACAGACACATTAAAGAGATCCAGACAAAAAAAAGGTTCTACTGTTCACACATTAGCCAGATATTGACATTATGGTTGGTATGTTGCTCTGGTAGTTTGTTCCAATTAACAATGCAGGAATATAAAAATGTGTTCTTACCAGATAGACTCTTAGATTTAAAACAGTGAGTATTAGAGTCTCTGGTATTATGCTGGTGGACATCTCTAACAAATTAATAATAGCTGGATTTGTACCTGGGGGCTGAGTAATTCTGTGGACCAGACCAAGTTGAATTAATACTACTATTTTTTTCCACAGACAGCCAGCCTAGCTGCTTAAAATGCTCGACCTCCACAGGATTATGAGGGAGGAGTTTGAGTACAATTCTTACCATCTTGTTTTGGCTGGTCTTTATCTTTTTCTCTAGATGTTTGAGTCTGCCGGTAAACCAGGAAGTGCAGGCATAATCAAAGAGACTCTGGACTAGTGCACTTACCAAAATCTTTACGGTGTCTGTAGCTAGGTTTCCATCCAACTGGGGACAGATTTTCATGCGATTTTTCTAAAATCTGCATCAAAACAATATGAACATTTTCCCATCAAGTTGTGTTTCCATCAAATGTACTCGTAAAATGACTTTTACGGTTAAATTACCAAGTACCAAATAAAAAAGTTAAATTGGTTTCCATCACATTTTCAAATCTAAGCCTACTGATGCTTTGTCACAAAAAATGTGCCCACTCTGATAGTGGCACGTGCCCACTCTGATAGTGGCATGTGCCCACTCTGATAGTGGCACGTGCGCTCTAGCCAACAGCTCACAGATACAGTGCGTGTATAGCCTATGAGATTATTATGGATAACAGTATGAGATTATTTGTATTTGTCAAACAGCAGCCAAGCATCGATCGTCATATTACCAGAATAAGACCCTGCCTTTCTAGACCTTAACTGTAGAGTAGACCCGCAACTGAGCCAAATAGAATGAAACATTTAAATCACAGGGCTTTTACGCCGTTATTCAAATGACGTTTTTCACTGCAGCCTAGAGTACTAGGTGTGCTCACATGAAAACAATAATGCAATTTTGCATTGCATTGTGGTGTTGTAGACTACTACTATGCGTACCTCACGTCTTCTCTGCTCTTCCATGCATGTTGATGTACCTGGCCTCTCCGCTTTCTTATTTGTTCTTGTGGATTCGTATTGAACATCGATCCAGCTTTGAATTATTTGATGTGTGGTATGATTGCTAGTTAGCCTATTGCCGATATGGACACAGGATCCACCTGCCACTATTGTCATTTCGAATGGTGGATAGAGGGCGGGATAGACAGACTGGTGGACTTCATTGACCTCTGGTATAGTAAAAGTTAGCGCATGGAAAAGCGTAGTGCATAAGGGAAGTACCTGCAAACAGATAGTAAAACCTGTGAAAGAGCGAATGTAAACCCGGGAAAAGACACACTACCCTCCCTTGTGCCCAATAAAAAAAACACACAACCCTCCCCCACCCCAGTACATTTCTACCAGTCCATTATCATGTGTGTACCCACGTGATATTCCCAACAATGGAGTAATAATATTTAGCTACTGTATATTAAATGATGGCCAGGACATAGTGTATGATATCAAGCAAACACATACCAGACACTATTATGTGATAAATTGGGGTTACCTCCCTCATATCAAGCAAACACATACCAGACACTTTGTGGAAACGTGAAGACAAACAATTAGCTAGCGGTGGACTATGGTGTTACTTCGCTAGAGCTGACTGTCTGCTTTTCGTCTTACAGCTTAACGTTGCTGGCTAATAAGTAATTAGCTATCAACTCAAGGTATAGCATAGTGATTTAATTTATTTCCTAATTACTTTGCTTATGTGTCAAGTTGAGTTGTTCAGTGCTTACTGTTCAAGCCAACTAGCAAGCTTAACGCTTCGAACACACCGAGAGGCAGTTGCAGTGAGTTCAGTGTGGTGCGTACGTTTGATTTATCGAATGTACAGTATGCGTCAAACTGTATGTGTTAACGGGTTGACAGAAATTGTAGCAGAAGGTTAATGTTGAACACATATCTAGATGATGCTGCATACTATTTTGCAGCAATGGCGCAGTCGGGTGTTTTTGAAGCGTAACAGATGGCTGTGAAGTGCATGCGTTTGACGTCATGCACCCAAGAAAACTAAACCAATCACACGACACAACACTGGACAGACAACACTAGACTCAAGTGCGTGTCTAGAAATCAAATCACTCTCTAATCTACCAGCCTGAAATTGAAACCCAAATGTCTTGAGTGAGAGCATCTTGATAAATTGAGAGTGAAAACTTGACAAAGACATGTGACTAGTGTTGTTAGTGGACAATTTGATGCTTTCCCCCCAAAGAATGTACACGTTTGAACCATGTTGCTTACGGTTCTATATTTTTTTTTATTCAGACATTTTTCTTTTTGATCTGTGGCAGCGATGTTCTGTTCACCCAAGCTCTCGAGTTTGACCTGTCTGCTCGCAGGACACATCCTCTGCTCTCACAACCACATTTCTGCGCTATCGACTGGTCTGTGCGCTCACAGGATCCATCCTATGCGCTCTCGACTCAGTGTTTGCTTGCTCAATGATGTTTCATCATGATAGACAGCGGCATCGCACGTGCAATGGAATTTAGAGGCTGATTTGACGCAATAATGAGTGTGTGATCAGTGGGGTCCCATTCGCTTCAGATGCCTAACATGGATCTGCAATTAGAAGGGAAATTAAGATGTGAGTTCCTGTCAAATGGACCCATCAGATTTACCTCTCTGTGTCCTGGCCCTAAAACCAATCCTGATTCAGGTCATGCTGACCAGAGGTCCAAGATGGTTCTTCCCGCGTTAGGCTTTGTGTTGTTAATTTCTTTGTTTCCTCCATGATGAGTGGTGTTATGTCTGATATAGAATCCGCTGTGATTGTGGTTTCTTCCCCAGGCTAACCCTGTCCTCTTCAGAATGAGTGCTGTAGGGGAAAGTGCCCTGGATCCTGCCACGCCAGAGTTCCGCAAGAGGAAGGGCTCACCATGCGACACCTCAGAGCAGAGGTAAGAACACAGTGCATTTACCTTTTAAACACTTAGCAGACACTCTTATCCAGAATGATTGACAAGGTGATGATGACGACGATGATCTTCATTGCCTTTCAAGAGTAAATTCTTTCCACCACTGCAGATGCTCAACAAGAAGCATTCCCTCATCCCCTCAGAAGTACAGTATAACCTTGCTACTACCCTTCGGATTTGGTCTCTCATGGTCATCTGTGTTTGCATAGTAACTCCAGAAGCAACCCGCTTCTATGGCCCTGTTGGTGTTGAAGAATAGGAGTTTGAGCCAAGCACAGTAGGGGCAGAATTTTAAACTGACATGCACACTGCCTGCTCACACTTAACTTGAATTCTTGTGTTATCGTGCAGTTATGTCAATGGGAGATTTGCGTGAGAATTTGAGAGATTTAGATTTTGACACATTTTGTTACGTTACAGCCTAAAATGTATTAAATAATTGTTTTCCTTATCGATCTCCACACAATACCCCATAATGAAAAAACAAAAACCGGTTTGTAGAAATTTTGGCAAGTTTATAAAAAATGTAAAATATCACATTTACATAAGTATTCAGACCCTTTACTCAGTACTTTGTTTAAGCACCTTTAGCAGCGATTACAGCCTCAAGCCTTCTTGGGAATGACGCTACAAGCTTGGCACACCTGTATTTGGGGAGTTTCTCCCATTCTTCTCTGCAGATCCTCTCAAGCTCTGTCAGTTTGGATGTTGAGTGTAGCTGCACAGATATTTTCAGGTCTTTCGATCTGGTCAAGACCGGGCTCTGGCTGGGACACTCAAGGACATTCAGAGACTTGTCCCAAAGCCACTCCTGCGTTGTCTTGGCTGTGTGCTTAAGGTCGTTGTCCTGTTGGAAGGTGAACCTTCGCCCCAGTCTGAGGAGCGCTCTGGCGCTCTGGAGCAGGTTTTCATCAAGGATCTCTCTGTACTTTGCTCCATTCATCTTTCCTTCGATCCTGACTAGACTCCTAGTCCCTGCCACTGAAAAACATCCCCACAGCATGATGCTGCCACCACCATGCTTCACCGTAGGGAGGGTGCAAGGTTTCCTCCAGACGTGACACTTGGCATTCAGGCCAAAGAGTTCAATCTTGGTTTCATCAGACCAGAGAACTCCAAGCGGGCTGTCATGTGCCTTTTACTGAGGCACATGACATAAAGGCCTGATTGGTGGAGTGCTGCAGAGATGGTTGTCCTTCTAGAAGGTTCTCCCATCTCCATCTCAACTCTGTCATAGTGACCATCAGGTTCTTGGTCACCTCCCTTCCATTTAAGAATGATGGAGGCCACTGTGTTCTTGGGGAAGTTCAATGCTGCAGAAATGTTTTGGTGCCCTTTCCCAGATCTGTGCCTTGACATAATCTTGTCTCCAAGCTCTACAGACAATTCCGTAAACCTCCTGGCTTGTTTTTTTCTCTGACATGCACTGTTAACTGTGGGACCTTATATAGACAGATATAGACAAATCATGTCCAATCAACTGAATTTACCACAGGTAGACTACAATTTGACCTTTTTTTAACTAGGCAAGCCAGTTAAGAACAAATTCTTATTTACAATGACGGCCTACACCGGTCAAATCCGCCCTATGGGACTCCCAATCACAGCCGGTTGTGATATAGTCTGGATTTGAACCAGGTTGTCTGTAGTGATGCCTCTAGCACTGAAATGCAGTGTCAAGGATGATGAATGGAAACAGGATGCATCTGAGCTCAATTTAGAGTCTCATAGCAAAGGGTCTATGTCTAAAACTTATGTCTAAAAACCTGTTTTCGCTTTGTCATTATGGGGTATTGTGTGTAGATTGATGAGGGGAAAAAAGTATTTAATCAATTTTAGAATAAGGCTGTAACGTAACAAAATGTGGAAAAAGTGAAGGGGTCTGAATACTTTCAAAATGCAATGTAGATGCTGTGTTAGTTGCTCAAGGCTGCCGAGGAGGTGTGTGTGTGTGTGTGTGTGTGTGTGTGTGTGTGTGTGTGTGTGTGTGTGTGGGGGCTGGAGCAGACTGGTCTAGCTGAGTGATAGCTCTACAAGGCCTCAGTAGGCTAATGTAACTGCAGCTTGATCCACCGCACAGTACAGAGCTGCCTGTCCGTTACTACACCAACCCCACGCAGCGCCTGACCTGCACACACACCACACACAATGTGCCTGCACATGAGCAGCCTTGGCAATGCACTGACCTACTTTCACTGTTGTTGTCTCCCACACACACACACTTACTCACTCACTTACTCACTCACTTACTCACTCGCATATACATACAAATAGGGCTGGGTGATTCACGATATACAGTATCAGTCAAAAGTTTGGACACACCTACTCATTCAAGGGTTTTTCTTTATTTTTACTATTTTCTACATTATAGAATAATAGTGAAATCATCAAAACTATGAATTAACACTTGGAATCATGTAGTAACCAAAAAAGTGTTAAACAAATCAAAATATATTTTATATTTGAGATTCTTCAAAGTAGCCAACTTGATGACAGCTTTGCACACTCTTGGCATTCTCTCAACCAGCTTCATGAGGTAGTTACCTGGAATGCATTTAAATTACAGGTTGGCTAAAGGACAACAATAATAAGAAGAGACTTACTTGGGCCAAGAAACACGAGCAATGGACATTAGACCGGTGGAAATATGTCCTTTCATCTGATGAGTCCAAATGTAAGGTTTTTTGGTATCCAACTGCCGTGTCTTTGTGAGACGCAGAGTAGGTGAATGGATGATCTCTGCATGTGTGGTTCCCACCGTGAAGTGTGGTTCCCACCGTGAAGTGTGGTTCCCACCGTGAAGCATGGAGGAGGAGGTGTGATGTTGTGGGGGTGCTTTGCTGGTGACACTGTCTGTTATTTATTTAGAGTTCAAGGCACACTTAACCAGCATGGCTACCACAGTATTCTGCAGCGAAACGCCATCCCATCTGGTTTGGGCTTAGTAGGACTATCATTTATTTTTCAACAGGTAAATTACCCAAAACACACCTCCAGACTGTGTAAGGGTTATTAGTCCAATAAGGAGAGTGATGGTGCTTCATCAGATGACCTGGCCTCTACAATCACCCGACCTCAACCCAATTGAGATGGTTTGGGAAGAGTTGGATCGCAGGGTTGAAGAAAAATCAACCAACAAGTGCTCAGCATATGTGGGTACTTCTTCGACTGTTGGAAAAGCATTCCTCAAGAAGCTAGTTGAGAGAATGCCAAGAGTCTGCAAAGCTGTCATCAAGGCAAAGGGTGGCTACTTTGAAGAATCTCAAATATAGAACACTTTTTTGGTTACTACATGATTCATAGTTTTGATGTCTTCACTATTATTCTATAGTGTAGAAAATAGTAAAAAAAATTAAGAAAAACCCTTGAATGAGTAGGTGTGTCCAAACTATTGACTGGTACTGTATATCTAAAAATGTTTTTAATGTTTTCTCTAAATAAGCATTGTTGTACAATTAAAAGTCAAATACACTGCATTTCAAACAGTCAGCAATAATCGAATGGATTCAGGGCTTGTGACGTTATACCTAGGCTAAATAAAAGCCTTACAACCATAAGACCCACTAATAATTTAATTATTTTATCAAAATAGTTTAACCTGCTTTTTTTTTCAATAATCACTGATCTGGCTTTCAAGTCTGTCTATGAAAATGCCCTTTTTGTTACAAATGTAACTAGAATCATTCATAACACACTTGTAGTAGGCATTGGGCTATAGAAAATTAACACAGGACTCATCAACAATCTCAAGCCCACGTTCTAGTGATTAGCCAGATAATCTTTATATCAAGTTTAGTCAACTTGGATCTATTTGCTAACTAACAAGGTTGAACAGTTGAATTGTTATGAACACACCCTTCTGTCCGTCTCCAACTGCCAACTGTTTGAACCGCACGTTAGCCTGTCCACTTTGTTCAGATGTTGAAATCAAGTGGCCTACCTTATTTCTCAGAATGAGAACGAATTGCCAATTCCTTATATAATTTATTTTAATGCTTATTGCACTTGTATTAAACACAGACTAGACCGCTAGTGTAACAGTCTTTGGCTAAAATGCTGCTAACGGTACCCCAAAGCCACCCGTGACAAACTGAGTATTCATTTTACAGAATCAATGTTCATTGACACTCGTTTTAGTAATGTCTGCTCTGCGTGCAATTTGAGTAGTTGAGACATAAAAAGTTAACTTCTCATCTATTACAGTAAAATAATGTCTTAATGTGTTTTGGTGTCCATGTGACCAATTCTGTGGGACCAGCCCACAAATGCAAATAGCGAGTTGAAACCGAATGTCAGAGAGGAAGATGTGATCTCTCAACGTAGTTAGCGTGAGAGGCAGGGGAGGGGGTTTGGTGTATGTGTAAACCATAGAGGAAGAGGCGAAGCGAGAGGTTTCACTAGCTAAAATCTGTCCAAAATAAGGCCAATGCGTTTCGGTGGGCTTATTTTGGACCTAAGCTAGTCGCCTGCCTTCCCGCCTTTGGGATTGTTAGGGTGGTGACGTGCATCTCGTCATTAAATACAGATCTCTGGTGTAAATGGGAAGGTGGCCAAAAGACGAGACCAAAATAAACATGAGAACAATCAGACTTAAACGCAAATTAATTTGTTTAAAATAATAATTGATTCTTGCGATACAGGCATTTGGAATATCGCGCAAAAACATAATTTCGAATGAATCTAATTATCGCCCAGCCCTACATACAATGCATACACACACATATCCAGTATAGTTACTGTTTCTCTCATGTTCTATTGGTTTTCAACTTTCTTTCATTGTCCGGTAGCCTACTTACTACCTTGTGTGCATTGAGGCGCTAATAATGTTAAGAAATAATAGTTGATCAACATTTTAAGCTAAACATTCTCATCTGTTGCATCAGATTCATTGCTTTTTTTCTTTTTGGTTTTATGTAGCCTAGGCCTACTGGTTGTATGAATTTGGGATCTATTGTCCCACAACTGTCCCAGAGTCTGTTTGAGCTATAGTTTTCTACTATGGGTAATAGTAGATGGACATAGACTCGTAGGCAGTGTGTCCATAAGGCTAGCGGAAGCTAAGCTTTGAATTAAATTGCCAAAATTATTGTTTTGTAGGCCAAGTATCTCAAGTATTCAACCGTTTGAACACTCATATTTTATCATGTTTACCACATTTCTTCTGCAACTTTCAGCAGGCAAAAAATGTAATTTTTCCTTGGTGGAATTTGAGAGAACAAGGTCAAGCCGAGCCGTAGTCAGTCCCTGCATTCCTCTAATATCTCACACATGGGCTGTGCAGAGCCAGTAGTCACTCTCAGCTCTTAGCTAGGGCTGCTCTCGGCTCGTAGGGCTTTCAGTGCTAGGCTAACTCAGTTAGCTGCGGGGCTGGTGCTAGAGGGCGGATGTGGATGGGGTATGTGTGCGACTGAGTGTCAATGTGTGCGCTTCCCCTGTCTCTGTGGCGTGCCTGCCCTGAGGCCTGGCTACAGGCCCAGGGTTCCAGCCCACCCACCAAGCAGCCCTGGGAGCTCTGATAGGCCCCCAAGGTAACGAGACACCCCCTGTGTCTCTGACCCCTCCACAGAGAGAGAGAGAGAGAGATAGAGAGAGAGAGAGAGAATTGCAGAGAGAGGGTGGGTATGGGAATGTGATTGAAGGGGAAAAAAGAGAGAGGATTGATAGCGTCTCAGCAGGGTTCCTGTCATCCTCCTTTTCAGTTGATGCCCCGCTACGTGAAACAATGACACACTGGTAGCAGTGGTTAATCACCTTCTCCTCTCCTCAGCTGTTCTCTCTCAAATCAATTTAATTCAATTTAAGGGCTTTATTGGCATGGGAAACATATGTTAACACATATTGGGGAAGATGCCAGAGCTAAGGATGATGTTAAAGAGTTTAAGCCAATTGGAATTTGTGGTCCTATTTTATTTCTGGGTCTCCATGTTTTTGGTTGGATATGTTTCTCAATTTCTTTCATATGTTTTTGCATTCTTCATCAAACCATTTGTCATTGTTGTTAATTTTCTTTGGTTTTCTGTTTGACATTTTTAGATTTGATGGGAAGCTGAGAGGTCAAATATACTGTTTAGATTTTCTACTGACAAGTTTACACCTTCACTATTACAGTGAAACATTTTGTCCAGGAAGTGGTCTAAAGGGGATTGAATTTGTTGTTGCCTAATAGTTTTTTGGTAGGTTTTCACACTACTTTCCTTCCATCTATAGCATTTCTTAATATTATTCAGTTCCTTTGCCTTTGAATCCTCATGATTGAGTATTGCTTTGTTCAAGTAGACTGTGATGTTGCTGTGATCTGATAGGGGTGTCAGTGGGCTGACTGTGAACGCTCTGAGAGACTCTGGGTTGAGGTCAGTGATAAAGTAGTCTACAGTACTACTGCCTAGAGATGAGCTATATGTGTAGCTACCGTAGGAGTCTCCTCAAAGTCTACCATTGACTATGTACATATACAGCGTGCCACAGAGCTGCAGGAGTGACCCGTTTTTGGTTATGTTGTCATAGTTGTGCCTAAGGGGGCATATGGGGGACGGGAATGCTGTCACCTCCAGGTAGATGTTTGTCCCCCTGTGTGCTGAGGGTGTCAGGTTATTGTCCAGTTCTGGCATTTAGGTCGCCACAGACTAGTACATGTCCCTGGGCCTGGAAATGATTGATTTCTCCCTCCAGGATGGAGAAGCTGTCATCGTTAAAGTATGGGGATTCAAGTGGGGGGATATAGGTAGTACACAGGAGGACAATTAATAGAGGGAGTTAGTCTCTCTCTCTCTCTCTCTCTCTCTCTCTCTCTCTCTCTCTCTGCACTCTCTCTCTCTGCACTCTCTCTCTCTGCACTGGTCTGCTTCTCTGCTCTGTCAGCGCTGGCCTCTTCTGCAGCTCTCTGCTCTGGTCCCACCACCCCCCCCCTCTCTCTCTCTATGTGCTGGCCTCATATAGGCCATGAATTATTGAGAGGCCCGCTGTCCCTGTAGATCCCCCCACCTTAGCCCTGATCCACCTCTCCCATCCTTCCCCGTACTCGTTGGTACCAACCCAGCAGCAGCAGCTGACAGACAGTCTGCCTGTATACTCTATGATGAGCCTAGGGCTGCATTCCAATACTGTACAACCTCATCTCATTCACCTCTTTGTCTCCTGCAGCTCCTGAGTGTGTTTGTTGTGTTCTAGAACTAGAATTCTGTTTGTGTGTTTCATGGACTGTGTCAGGTCAAGTTATCCTTTATGTTGCAAAGGGTGATTCATGTGGTTGCAGCTAACACGCCATAAAATCACTTTCAGCAAAGTTATGAACATTTCTCAAAAATAAACCTAAACTGTGTGTGTGTGTCCCTGCAGTGTGGAGAAGCGGCGACGGGAGCTGGAGTGTCGGTACATAGACGAGCTGGCTGAGCTACTGTCTGCCAACATGGGCAACATCGCCAGCCTCAACGTCAAGCCAGACAAGTGCCACATCCTCAAGAGCACCGTGGACCAGATCCAGCAGATCAAACGCCGCGAGCAGGGTAGGCAACTACAAATTAGACACACTTTCTCTCTCACTCACTAATTAACCAGTAATTTGCACGCACATGCATACATGGTCACTTCACTCTGACCCACATGGTCACTTCACTCTGACCCACATGGTCACTTCACTCTGACCCACATGGTCACTTCACTCTGACCCACATGGTCACTTCACTCTGACCCACATGGTCACTTCACTCTGACCCACATGGTCACTTCACTCTGACCCACATGGTCACGTCACTCTGACCCACATGGTCACTTCACTCTGACCCACATGGTCACTTCACTCTGACCCACATGGTCACTTCACTCTGACCCACATGGTCACTTCACTCTGACCCAAATGGTCGCTAGGTGAATTCTGCCCAGCAGTAGGGACCCCTGGGAAATCATGCTTCTTAGTCCTCAGGGATGAATGACAAACCAGACTACTCTCACCTTTAAGTCACTGAAGGCTCACTGTGGTGCAGTTCTGCTGCATCTTATGGATCCTTACATATCCGTCCACATGCATCTTATGTTAGTATACTTAAAGCTTACCAGAGCCATATCTCTATTCTCTATAGGTCCATATTGCTCTGACGCTTACATATCATTGCATGCATCTTTTGTACCGTTACATATCCTTAGTTCTATGCATCTGGCTGTACTCCCAGTTAGTTCTACTTAAGAGGTCTCAGTGGCAACGCTTGTGTTCCCAGATCATCTCTTAATCAGTAACTGGTCAGTGTTCTATGGAAAAGCCATAAAACGATAAGAGCCAGAGCATTGGTGTTTGTTCCAGGTCGCACTAACCACACACACACACACACACACATGCACATTCAGTGCACGCACACACACACACATGCTCAGACACACACCAGGGATTGACTATTAAGGGTTGCCTATTGCCTGAGGCAAGTGAACTGAGCGGTCGGGCAAGTGAACTGAGCGGTCGGGCAAGTTGAGCCTGATCTGAGGTTGCCCCACTGGGCAGCTGAATTTGTTTTATTTTTTATATAATTACTCCGAAGTAGCCTAAAGCTGATCTTTCTGGTTCCTCCCCATTATTTAAGTGAAAGACAGACAATTTATGGCATTTATGGCAGTCAGGCAAGTTGTTTTTTTACTGATAACAACCAAAGTACAAAGAATTCCATCATGCTGATCATGCTGATTCCTCCTCTATGTGTAGGAGAAAGGCAGGCAGTATATGGCACTTCTGTGTATAAATAGCCAATTTACATTGTTCGAAGATCAGAATCCTCAGGCAACCAAAAAATACTCCTGACTTGTCCGAAGGGTAGTAGTTAAGTTGTAAATGGGTCAGTGCCAGAACAGAAAGCGAGTCCGAGAAGGGGATGACCTGGGGGGCTCTGAGGTACCGGAAAGGGTAAAAAATTATAATAATAAAGCAGAATATCATCACATTTGCGTAGTGACAGAGAGCAGTAGGGTAGAGGCACTTTTATAAACACATTTCATGCAATTCTAGGTAAAATATGTTTTTATACCAAACAAATGATGGATATGACAGGCTACTTTGACACTGACAAACTGAGAATCTGAGATCAATAAAAAATGTATTGTCTTGAATCCATCAATAGCCCAGGCCTAGGTGTGTGGAGACACATATTGTACAATATGATGAGGAAATTATAGTCCTAGAAAAGCTTTCCAGTTTCACTGACTCACCCAATGATATGCAGCTCACTTGCCAACGATGGCCGATGCTCTCGTGCCAAAAGCCTATCTCTCTTGTTATACTTTCTAAACTCACTCGATAGGCCTGTTTGGAAGTTGATCAAATATCTTGGCAGATTAGTATTTTCTTTTAAGCAGGAACCATTTGCTTTGCAACCTATGTTTTCCTGCGATTGTTTTTGAACTATTGCGAAAGGCTTGTTCTGGCTGAATGCTGTTCACTGACAGATTTGCTGTGCGTTCCCGGGCAATATGCCTTGTGATTGGGCTACAAAAACACAATCCACAGCTACGCTATTTGTTTAAAGAAGCTAATGGTCCTCTGTGGCTAAATTATAGGCCTACTCCTGGTGTAGTATTCTGAACAGACAGTTGTAATTCTATAACTCTGGTAAATGTATTTCAATTAATTAGGGGTGCTGCTTCACCTCCAGCACCCTTCCAGCGGCTATGATTCTATAAGGAAATAAATGATGACTTTCAACGCTGGAAAGATGAGTTGCAAGTTCTAGTTCTGAGAGAGATAAAGGCACGCTTCTCTCTCTGACCACAGCAATGGCCACGCGTTGGTCTGAAACATAGGCAATGTTGTTGGCGCAAACCAAAATTTATGTTTTCACATTACGTTTTTCTTTTACGGAGCAGTAGGATTAATTAGGGGGCAACTCGAATGAACTCTGATCAATTTCATTCCAATTTTGACACTGCAAACAGGTAGCCGACCGGATATGGCAAAATAGGTTCCGGAACACAACTGTCAAAACGTAGAGGTTCCGGATCCTGTTCCGAAAGGATCCGTCTCAAATTAAGCACTGCCGAAGGGCAAGTGACTTTAAAAAAACAAACAAATCTATATAACCTATAGATTCTGGACTTATTGCCAATATCTCAATAAAAGTTAGAACAAAGATATGTCAAATCATGTCAAATTCCAGTCCGAAGGAAGTATGCTTCGGATTAAAATGGTTAAAATGCATCAGCCATGTTTTAGAAAGTTCAGGAAAATCATCATAATGCAACCTGTATGTATGACATTTTGAGGAGAATAAATTTATCTTAGTTATTCTGGTCAGATCAATAATTCTCTCTTCCAATAAGTCCTTCACAGCTTGTGTGTACTAGATGGAAGCAGAAGATACGTATATGCTCCTGAGAGTGTGAGCTTTCAGTAATGGGGTCATAGTCGATAATAGCTCCAAGTGCTCAAAAAGATAGAGCCACATTTGTAGCGGTGACATGTTTTCAAGATGTTCGCTTTTACCACCACATTAGTCCCAGCCACTAATAGCGTATATCGAAGGTTACTCACATAACTACGATTCTATGAACTAAGGGGGGCATTCAGATGACTGAGGAAAACATGCAAAACACATTTATTCAGAATATTGCCGTGAGCTGCCAATTAAGTTGCAGAGAGACACTCAATGACTATGGTGGTGCTAAAGTAATCTTACAATAGTATAATTGGGTGGATTGCTGTCAGTGTCAGCGTTTCATTCCATGGATTTTTTTTTATCTGATGACTTATTCATCAAACCAGTCTGAATAATGTATGTTGCAGGCCTGGAATTTTGTGATTTTAGGGGCAAGGCCATTTGGCCTTCAATAGGTGCCCAATCTGCCAGGGCACCAAGGCCATCTGCTAGGGTACTAGGTCACCAAGGACATTAACCAAAATAGCAATTTAAATTGATTTGAAAACCGAAAAACACTAGTTATTCTGTTAAGAAAAACATAAATAATTAGCCTACATGTCAAAGTGTAGGTGATAGCCTATCTGTATTGACTACAGTCTGTCATGTCCAGACCAATGCTGACATGAGGGAGGCGCCAAACTTCAATGAGACTTTTAATTACACATACAATGCATTCAGAAAGTATTCAGACCCCTTCACTTTTTCCACATTATCTAACGTTACAGTCTTATTCTAAAAATGATACAAGGGACTGGGAGACTAGTCAGGTTTGAGGGAAAGATGAAAGGAGCAAAGTATAGAGAGATCCTTGATGAAAATTTGCTCCAGGGCGCTCAGGACCTCAGACTGGGGCGAAGGTTCATCTTCCAACAGGACAACAACCCTAAGCACACAGCCAAGACAACGCAGGAGTGGCTTTGGGACAAGTCTCTGAATGTCCTTCAGTGGCCCAGCCAGAGCCCGGACTTGAACGCGACGAGACATCTCTGGAGAGACCTGAAAATAGCTGTCCAGCGACGCTCCCCATCCAACCTGACAGAGTTTAAGAGGATCTGTAGAGAAGAATGGGAGAAACACCCCAAATAAAAGCTTGTAGCGCCATACCCAACAATACTCGAGGCTGTAATCGCTGCCAAAAGTGCTTAAACAAAGTACTGAGTAAAGGGTCTGAATACTTATGTAAATGTCATATTTCCGGGTTTAAAAAAATATATATATTATGGGGTATTGTGTGCAGATTGATGAGGGGGGAAAAGTAATAAGTCTGTGACGTAACAAAATGTGGAAAATGGGAAGGGGTCTGAATACTTTCTAATCAGGATTAGGATTAACATCATTAGGATACTTGGCCAACAGAGGATCGAGCTGTCAATGCCCTTCTCTGTGTGTGTGTGTGTGTGTGTGTGTGTGTGTGTGTGTGTGTGTGTGTGTGTGTGTGTGTGTGTGTGTGTGTGTGTGTGTGTGTGTGTGTGTGTGTGTGTGTGTGTGTGTGTGTGTGTGTGTGTGTGTGTGTGTGTGTGTGTGTGTGTGTGTGTCGCGCTGAACTTGACCTCAGCAGAAGAGTGTTAACAATGTTTGTACATGGCCTCTCACCCGTCTCACAAGGCAGCCTTACTCCAACCCCTGACATCTAGCCAGTGTTGTCTCAGGGTTAACTCATTCCCAGAGAACAACCTGACATGCCCTTGAGGGGAGTAATATTCTTCTAGTGGTCCCAACTCATCTTGTTATCATTCTCAGCTTATGTGTTTGGGGGTTAACACACTCTTAGAAAAAAGGTTAAGTTAGGGTAAAGTATAAAGATAATGTACCTTCAGAGGTACACATATGATCTCACTGTACTGTTCATTACCTTTTAGGGTACTTATCAAATTTTATTGGTCACATACACATATTTAGCAGATTGCGGGTGTAGCTCCAACGTGCAGATTTAAAAAATAAATACATTATTTAACCTTTATTTAACCAGGCAAGTCAGTTAAGAACAAATTCTTATTTACAATGACGGCCTACCTACAGTGTCAGCCCCTGGAGCAAATTAGGGTTAAGTGCCTTGCTCACATCGGCAGGTTTTTCTCCTTGTCGAATAATCTAGAATATTGGTACATTTTTGTTCACAATATTTTGAATATAAAGGTACAATCATCACATACTCAAAACAAAAAAGTGGTATAGTGAAGTTTGAGCATGCCCACTGCCAGTTACAAAGGCTAAAACAACGTGACAATAAATATCTGTAATTCATATTTTGCAGACCTTAATGCAACACAACCTCTTGGCATAATGGTTAAGGTGTTGGCTTGTCGCAGTGGGACTACCCCCTGAATTTCCTACACGGGTGTCAGAAGTGGGATGGCGGAGAGGTGTGTACATGTGAGGGACTTGGTTTAAAGAAGAGGTCAATTCAAGGGAACAGACGGCTTTGTGACTGTGGCGGTACGCTAAAAAGTCACATTTGTACCTTTTCTAAAGGTACGCTTTTGTATTCGTGGACTATTATGTAAAAAAGATACTGTCTTGTCCCCTAAAGGTATGAACTGCAAGGGTACAATGATGTATCTATAACTAATGATACAATGGACGTACCTTAACAGGTACCAGTGAATGATACAATGGACGTACCTTAACAGGTACCAGTGAATGATACAATGGACGTACCTTAACAGGTACCAGTGAATGATACAATGGACGTACCTTAACAGGTACCAGTGAATGATACAATGGACGTACCTTAACAGGTACCAGTGAATGATACAATGGACGTACCTTAACAGGTACCAGTGAATGATACAATGGACGTACCTTAACAGGTACCAGTGAATGATACAATGGACGTACCTTAACAGGTACCAGTGAATGATACAATGGACGTACCTTAACAGGTACCAGTGAATGATACAATGGACGTACCTTTAAGTACAATTCAGTACCTTTTTTTCTAAGAATGTAGGTCATAAATCAAACCAATGTAGTTGTATTTCGCTACTAGGAATGGTAACATATAGGCTTTGAATGATGGGCTAGACCTAAGTGATGCAGGAGATTATTTTACAAGCCTTTAAATCCCTCTGTTGCGAACAACCGTGTCCGATTTAGGTCAGCGCCTTAACATTTTTATTTCACTTGAGACCCCCTCAGAGCAGCCTCGTTATGTTACAATCACACCATTGGAATAATGAGGATCACTCTAGAACCCTCATAGCCTAGATGGAAACTAAAGCAGTTAAGAGTAGGATGACGTTGTCCCCTTGACTCTGATCTAAGGTCAGGTTTTTTCTTTTTCACTCTGATACATGGTTCAGTATGTATTTCCCCTGCTTTCCCCCTGCCGTCAGAGATCCCATCAAGCATCCTGTTAGTATGGACACACACACCCAGCAGCACTGTAGTGTACAATGCATTCGGAAAGTATTTAGACCCCTTGACTTTTTCTACATTTTGTTATGTTACAGTCTTATTCTAAAATGGATTAAATAATCTACACACAATACCCCATAATGACAAAGCAAACACATGTTTTTCTAAATTTTTGCACATTTATTTGTCACGATGCGAGGAAAGGGAACGAGGCGCAGAGCGAGAGGTCCGTGCAGACATGTTTTATTTTACCCAAAATACAAAACAACAAATGCACGAAACAGAAACGGCACCGTGAGCTGGTGTAGCGTAACAAGTACACAGACACAGACAATGATCCACACGCAGGTGGACGCAAAGTGAACATAAATGGAATCCCCAATTAGAGACAACTCAAGACAGCTGCCTCTAATTGGGGATTGACAAAAACCAACCCAAACTCCCTGAACTATTGTCAGGTCCTGACTGTGGCCAAACTACTCTCACTAGAGGGAGTCAGAGACCTGGCCTCAGTCAGGCCCTGACATTATTAAAAATAAACAACTGAAATATCACATTTACATAAATATTCAGACCTTTTACTCAGTACTTTGTTTAGCACCTTTGGCAGCGATTACAGCCTGGGATCTCCGTGCTTCTACATCTGAATTGCTTGCTTTTTGGGGTTTTAGGCTGGGTTTCTGTACAGCACTTTGTGACATCGCCTGATGTAAAAAGGGCTTTATAAATACATTTGATTTGATTTGATTCTTGGGGACGATGTAGTCCGCCATTGTAATTGTTATGCTTGAAGTTGGCGCACTTATCTGTAAATTTACCTGTACAGCTAATTTAACCATGCAAAATTATTACCCTCGCTCATATCATATGCATTTTTAGCTACTGAAGTATTTCTCTGCCATCGACCTGTATAGTATAGTTAACCATCCAACATCCACCAATGTATAGTGTACATATTCAGCCAACATACTATGCAATGTCTTTTTATAGCTTTTGTTTTGCACTCCAGATAACTTGTATTTCTATACTTTTTCCATACTGCCGCTCTATGTATCATGTACCGTGTATCTGTCTTTTGTGTACTTTCGTTGTGGCATTTTGCACCTGCACTGTGTTTTGTTGTTGTAGCTGCTTGACAAAGAAATTTCCCCCTCAGGGATCAATAAAGTATCTATCTATCTATCTATCTATCTATCTATCTATCTATCTATCTATCTATCTATCTATCTATCTATCTATCTATCTATCTATCTATCTATCTATCAAGCGTTTCTGGGAAAGCTAAGACTTATGGCGACGTACACAGTGACGTAACGACGTCGTTCGCTGGGCTCTCTAGTCAGTGGAAAAACAAACAGGTTCTGAGAAGGTTCGCAAGTTGAACCAACTTTGAACCAGCACCAGTTCCGAACCAGTTCTTTTTTGGTGGAAACGAGGTATCAGAGACTTGCAGCAGAGTCCCAAAGCCACTACTGCGTTGTCTTGGCTGTGTGCTTCTGGTTTTTGTCCTGTTGGAAGGTGAACCTTAGCCCCAGGTCCTGAGTGCTCTGGAGCAGGTTTTCGTCAAGTATCTCTGTACTTTGCTCCGTTCATCTTTCCCTCGACCTGACCTTCAATGCTGCAGAAATTCTTTGGTACCCTTCCTCAATCTTATCTTGGAGCTCTACGGACAATTTCTTCAAACTCCTGTATTGGTTTTTGCTCTGACATGCACTGTCAACTGTGGGACCTTATATAGACAGGTGTGTGCCTTTCCAAATCATGTCCAATCAATTGAATTTACCACAGGTGGACTCCAATTAAGTTATACAAACATCTCAAGGATGATCAATGGAAACAGGATGCACCTGAGCTCAATTCCGGGTCTCATAGCAAAGGGCCTTAATATGTATGTAATTAAGAAATGTTTATTTTTTTATCAATTTGTTAAAAATTCCAAATACCTGTTTTCGCTTTGTCACTATGGGTTATTGTGTGTAGATTGATGAGGAGTTTTTTTTATTCCATTTTAGAATAAGGCTGTAACGTAACAAAATGTGGAAAAAGTCAAGGGGCCTGAATACTTTCCGAATGCACTGTATATACATTAGACACACACCACAGCCCTTAAGATGGCTGCCTAACAGAAAGGCATAGTTGCCCAAACTTCATTAATTCCTGGCTCTGATTCCCATCATCACAAACAGGCTTGGTGACTCAGAATGTGGGCGGAAATTAGAATATTCCTTCCAGCCTTGGCTTCCTATCTGGGATATGGCAGTCCAGAGGCCCAACAGACTAAGAGAGGGTGTTGGCCTTGAGCAGGCAAGCAGGGAGACGCAGTGGAGTAGAAGTGTAAGAAAGCCTCTTGGTGCTGTGTAGAACGTGCCATTTTCCCTGTTTCAGCCTCAGTGAAATGAGAGGAAACATTAGGGTCAGGGTGTGTGTGTTTTCCTCCTTGTAAGGCTCAGGGGGTTTGTTTATTTTTTTTCATAGCTTTTTAGTATATCGAACGTACAATACAACCCCCCTCCCCCGCATGAGGAAAGAGCCTAGCTTGGGTAGAGGAAGTGGCAGGGGTGACTTAAACCTAACCATGACATGTGGTTGTCAGGGTCCTAGTGGCCTCTGCGATGTGTGAGAGAGCAGCCAATGACTGAGCTCCATGCCCCCTGACCTTGTGCAAGAGGGCCTTTCGAAAAGCCCAGCTTCCCTTTCCTCTACGCAGGGAGAAACAGGAACATACACCGCTCCACTCACCCCTCCTCCTCTCGCTAGGCCCGCACTCCCCTCGTTTGTGCCCTTCTCTCTCTCTCCCTTGCAGCTCTCCACTCTTTCACCTCTTGCCCCCTCTGTGTAACCCTCCACCACTCTCCTATCTGATTCTGAGATAGACAAGGACAGACCCTGGCTTCTCAGAAGACTCCAGATGTGTTGCTTAACTCTTTTTGGAAGAAAATCACATCCTCAACAGGAGATATACTCAGTATCCTGTTAGCGTTTGTACACTTGGGATGTGCAGTTGATAAACACAATCAATACAATACAATTATTTATTTTTATTTATTTGATTTAACCTTTATTTAACTAGGCAAGTCAGTTAAGAACGTATTCTTATTTACAATGACGGCCTACCCTGGCCAAACCCGGACGACGCTGGGCCAATTGTGCGCCGCCTTATGGGACTCCCAATCACGGCCGGTTGTGATACAGCCTGGATTCGAACCAGGGTGTTTGTAGTGACTCCTCTAGCACTGAGATGCAGTGCCTTAGACCGGTAGTGTTCTAGTGGAACAGTAGTATCTTAGGACTAGTGCAGCATACGTCCCAACAGGCAGGCCTGCTGCAGGATATTAATGTCTCTGTGCCATAAAGTCCTCACCCAGGCTTGGTTGATTTGTCAATAACCTAATTACGGCAGGACTTTGTTGTGTTTTGTTTTTGGTTTCAGTTCTTGGTCTCCTGGAATACCATATGTGATTCACAGTGATGTGCTCACTCGACACCCTTATTTTAAGACCTGGGCACCAGCCAGCCTGTGCTTCATAAATATACACTCCTCTCTGTTTGTTTCTCCCTGGAGAGGATACGGAGGAGACCGACTGGTGTGGTCGGGAGTACGGAGAAAAGTACCATTCTACCTATTTTCCTCTTCCTCTCTTTCTCCTTCCTCTTTCTTTGTAGTATCTCTCTCTCTCCTCTCATATGTTCCCTGGCCTCTCCTCTCATCTGTTCCCTGGCCTCCTCTCATCTGTTCCCTGGCCTCTCCTCTCATCAAAGATAGATACACGATACATGATACATAGTGCGGCAGTATGAAAAAGTATAAAAATACAAGTCTGGTGTGGTCGGGAGTACGGAGAAAAGTACCATTCTACCTATTTTCCTCTTCCTCTCTTTCTCCTTCCTCTTTCTTTGTAGTATCTCTCTCTCTCCTCTCATATGTTCCCTGGCCTCTCCTCTCATCTGTTCCCTGGCCTCTCCTCTCATCTGTTCCCTGGCCTTTCCTCTCATCTGTTCCCTGGCCTCTCCTCTCATCTGTTCCCTGGCCTCTCCTCTCATCTGTTCCCTGGCCTCTCCTCTCATCTGTTCCCTGGCCTTTCCTCTCATCTGTTCCCTGGCCTCTCCTCTCAGCTGTTCCCTGGCCTCTCCTCTCATCTGTTCCCTGGCCTTTCCTCTCATCTGTTCCCTGGCCTTTCCTCTCATCTGTTCCCTGGCCTCTCCTCTCATCTGTTCCCTGGCCTCTCCTCTCATCTGTTCCCTGGCCTCTCCTCTCATCTGTTCCCTGGCCTCTCCTCTCATCTGTTCCCTGGCCTTTCCTCTCATCTGTTCCCTGGCCTCTCCTCTCATCTGTTCCCTGGCCTCTCCTCTCATCTGTTCCCTGGCCTTTCCTCTCATCTGTTCCCTGGCCTTTCCTCTCATCTGTTCCCTGGCCTCTCCTCTCATCTGTTCCCTGGCCTCTCCTCTCAGCTGTTCCCTGGCCTCTCCTCTCATCTGTTCCCTGGCCTCCTCTCATCTGTTCCCTGGCCTCTCCTCTCATCAAAGATAGATACACGATACATGATACATAGTGCGGCAGTATGAAAAAGTATAAAAATACAAGTCTGGGAAAAAAAGACATTGCATAGTATGGGTGAATGGCTGAATATGTACACTATACATTGTTACAGAGTGTTAGGTGAAAGAAAATGACAAAAATATTGCATGTTGATATAGTTAAATAAGGAATATTTGCATGGTTAACTATACTATACAGGTCGATGGCAGAGAAATACTTAAATAGCTAAATGTGTGTATGATATAATTTAGGGCAATAATAATAATTCCCTTAAAATACAGTCCTTAGTGCGCAGGGTTTAATTACAGATAAATGCACGTATTGCACAGTCGATATACTAAAAGCAATGAAAAAAGATACTGACAGGATACTAATATGCATTCCTGAGTGAATGACTACGTAAGTTCAATCCAAGAAAGGCACGGCACCCCGGTGAGGCATTAAATAGTCTAATAGCCGCCGGCAGGAAGGACCTCCTGTAGCGCTCTCTGGCACACCATGGTGGGATCAGTCTGTGACTGAACGTGCTCCTCTGCATCATAACCATGGCATGCAGAGGGTGGGTGAAGTTGTCCATGATGGCCAGCAGTTTGGCCAGGATCCGTCTCTCCGCCACCTCCTCTAGAGTGTCAAGGCTAATCCCCAGAACAGAGCTAACATTCCTGATCAGCTTATTTACCCGAGAAGCATCACCAGCCTTTATGTTGGCGCCCCAGCACACCACTGAAAAATGTCCACCACCATCTCCTTTGTTTTGCTGATGTTGAGCTGAAGGTGGTTCTGCTCACACCACACCACAAAGTCATTGATTGTGCTCCTGTACTCCTCCTCCTGCCCACCCCTGATGCACCCTACAATTGCGGAGTCATCTGAGAACCTTTGTAGGTGGCATGTTTCAGAGTTATATCTGAAGTCCGAGGTGTAGAGGGTGAACAGGAAGAGGGACAGGACCGTTCCCTGGGGGGCCCCTGTGTTGCTCACTGCCCGTTCTGACACACAGCTCTGTAGCCGCACAAATTGTGGCCTACCGGTCAGGTAGTCCGTAACCCAGGAGACTAAGTGTGCTTCCACTTTCATCCTCTTCATCTTCTCACCCAGTAGCAGGGGCTGAATGGTGTTGAAGGCACTGGAGAAGTAAAAAAAAACATAACCCTCACAGTGCAACCTGCGTTGTCCAGGTGATAGTAGGCCCTCTGCAGAAGGTAGATGATTGCATCATCCACCTCGATGTTGCGCTGGTATGCGAACTGCAGGAGGTCCAGTGATGTACACACCAGGGGTCTGAGGTGAGCGAGGACTAACCTTTCCAGGGTCTTCATGATGTGGGATGTTAGCGCTACAGGTCTGAAGTCATTCAGGACAGTGGGGTGCGCCTTCTTGGGCACTGGGACCAGGCAGGATGTTTTCCACAGCACAGGGACCCTTTCCAGGCTCAGGCTAAGGTTGAAGGGTCGCTGGAGTATTCCACACAATTGGTCAGCACAGACCGTAAGCACCCTTGGGCTGATGCCATCAGGGACCGCCGCTTTCCACTGATGTAGTCTCTCCAGCTCTCTCTTCACTTGGTTGGTGGTGAAAGCCAGCCCAGGTGGGGAGGTGGGGGGGAAGTGGGGTGTTGAGGATCAGTCCAGAGGTGGGGGGAAGGGAGGTGTTGCAGATCAGTCCAGAGGGAGCGAAGGCGGAGGTGGGGAGGGGGTCGCTGATTGTCTCAACAGAGGTGTTGTGAGCAAAGTGGGGGTGGGACAGCCGTGAGGGTGTGTGGCCTGGGGAGCTGGAGGGAGGTGGACAGGGCCAGTATTGAACCTGTTAAAAAAAATTAGTTCAGCTCATTGGCTCTTTCCTGGGCCCCCTCCGTCTGCCCACTGTTTTGAAGCCAGTGATATTTCTCATACCCTTCCACACCTCTCTCACCTGGCTCTGCCTCAGCTTGTCCTCCATCTTCTCCTCATACCCTCTCTTCCCCTCAGCAATCTGCAACTTCAGCTCCCTCTGGACACATTTCAATTTGTCCCTGTCCCCTTCCTTGAAGGCCCTCTTCTTCTGATTCAGCAGGGCCTTCAGGTCGCTGGTGACCCAGGGTTTATTATTTGGAAAACAGCGTACCTTCCTCGTGGGTACAGTGTTGTCTACACAAAAATGTATTTAGTCCGTTATGCAGTCAGTAAGTCCATCGATGTCCTCCCCATGAGCCTCACAGAGCACATCCCAGTCTGTTGTTTCAAAGCAGTCCTGTAGAGCCTCATTCGCCTCTGGGGACCATCTCCTAATGGTCCTGGTGGTTGCAGGCTGCTGTTGGACCAGAGGCCTGTAGAGTGGGGTGAGGTGGACAAGGTTACGATTCGATCTACCGAGGGGAGGGAGTGCAGTGGAGTTGTATGCATCGTTCACATTAGCATATAACAAGTCCAAAGTTTTATTATTCCTAGTTGGGCACTTCACAAACTGTTTGAACGTGGGAAGCGTTGAAGTGAGAGATGCATGGTTAAAATCCCTGGGATGCGCTGTCTGTAACCTCGCGATAACAGAGTGGATGACGTCACACGCTGCGTTTGCGTCAGCAGAGGGCGGGATGTAAACAATAACAGCAATGGCCGCCGTGAATTCCCTCGGCAAATAGTAGGGTCTCAGGCTAACGGCTAACAGCTCAATGTCCGGGCTACAAAACTGTTCCTTAAGAGTAATATGGCTCGGATTACACCGTCTTTTTATTTATTTATTTATTTTACCTTCATTTAACCAGGTAGGTTTTATTTCACCTTTATTTAACCAGGTAGGTTTTATTTCACCTTTATTTAACCAGGTAGGTTTTATTTCACCTTTATTTAACCAGGTAGGCCAGTTGAGAACAAGTTCTCATTTACAACTGCGACCTGACCAAGATAAAGCAAAGCAGTGCGACAAAAACAACAACACAGAGTTACTCATGGGAATAAACAAACGTACAGTCAATAACACAATAGAAAATCTATGTACAGAGTGTGCAAATGTAGTAAGATTAGGAAGGTAGGACAATAAATAGGCCATAGTGGCGAAATAATTACAAATTAGCATTAACACTGGACTGATAGATGTGCAGATGATGATATGCAAATAGAGAAACTGGAGTGCAAATGAGCAAAAATAATAAAAATGGGGATGAGGTAGTAGGGTGGGCTATTTACAGATGGGCTGTGTACAGGTGCAGTGATCGGTAAGCTGCTCTGACAGCTGCATCTGTTGTTAACTAATAAAGCCAGCCCCCCTCCCTTACTCTTACCGGAAGAAGCGCTATCCATCTCCGCTCTGATGGTCTGGAAAACGCAGATAGTTACATTCTCTATGGGGATGTTATCATTCAGCCATGTCTCTGTAAAGCACAATAGGCTAGCTTCCCGGTAGTCTCTTTGCCCATGGACCAGACCCTCAAGCTCATCCACCTTGTTATGTAGCGATCTCATGTTGCCCATAATGATAGACGGTATAGCCGGCTTGTACTTACTCAGCTTTGCCTTACACTTCCGACCTGCCCTGCATCCACGCCGTCGCCTTTTCAACTCGTCTGGAATATAAAACTTTTCCTTGGGGTGCAATAGCGCTGATTGTGCTAAATCCAGGACCTGGGCTCGGTTGTAAATAATTGAGGAATCGCGTGAACGTTCGGCGCTGAGAAAAATAAAAAGTGCCTGAGTGATAAAAAGGACAGCTAAAACCTTCGTAAAACAGTAGCACTTAACAGGTGACAACACAGGGCGGCGCCAATCTCTATTCTGTGCATTTAGTTATTTAAAAAATTAAATATATGAGGGGGGTGGGGCCGTCATTGGGATTTATTTAAGAGCTTGGACTGGGCTGAGCGGGAGCTCCCGTCCAGTAGGGTTGGGAGGGGCCAAGAGACCAGAGGGGGCAGAACAAAGTACTCTGGGTGGGTTGTATGGTTTGAGCATGGCCTGAAGGTAGGGAAGGTCAGTTCTGTGTGACTGGATCAGGTGTCACCGGCCAAGACTGGGCCCAGTGAGTGAGGAATGAGATGAGGAGGGGGGGCTAGGGTGGTCCTCTCCTCATTATGGCTGTTGGGTAGTCCTGCCCTGTGAGGAGCAGCAGGCTGCAGTGGGACAGTTAAGGACAGTGTGGGGGGCGGTGAAAGGTACTGGATATTAATAATACAGCCTCTCTGACATCAGACTGTAGATTTAGAGCTATCCCCAGAGACTCTGGGTAACAGAAAGATCCTCCCTTCCTTAATCCCTTCCTCTTTCTCATGTCTTCCTCCTCTCTCTCTCTCTCTCTCTCTCTCTCTCTTCGATCCAACTCAGTCCAGTTATCTGTATCTGTACTGTATTTCACCTTGCTGTCCCCGCCAGGGCCAGGGACTCAGCAGCCTATCATCAGGTGTCTCTGTCCCCGCCTGGCCAGGGCCTCAGCAGCTTATCATCAGGTGTCTCTGTCCCCGCCGGGGCCAGGGCCTCAGCAGCCTATCATCAGGTGTCTCTGTCCCCTCCTGGCCAGGGCCTCAGCATCCTATCATCAGGTCGTTGATCAGGAAAAGTTAAAAACATTATCACTTGACAATACACAGATCCACCAACCCCCTCCCTGGCTCCCTCCCTGGCTCCCTCTCCTCATCACTCTCTTTCGCCTTTTTTCTCCAAAGTAGAACCTTACACCAGGTTCAAGAAGAGATTTGGGTCATTGTTGAATGGCTTTTTAAGAGTTTGTGACATTATGAGATATGCGTCTATGGGGTATGGTTCAATTATAAACCCTCCTCCAAGCAGTATTCATTGGTGTCCATGCCAGAATAAACAGGCCGTTTCCCGCTCACTTCCAGTTGTTGGCTTTAGCTGCTGTACAGTACAGTTACAGTATGCTGTTGTCATGTGCTGTGTTGAGTCCCCCTAACCCTTTGAGCGGGGCTGATGTCATCAGAACACAGTTCAGCAATAGCCACACAGTTCATTATTCTCTATTGAATAATACCAGAGTCATTATGAGGGGAATAACTTATATAACAAGCTACTTAGGAGTTATTACTTGGAATTACTAAGTAATTACATAATGCCTATGTAATGTTTGATGTCAGTAAAATAAAGAACCTTAAAAGTACAGGCTAGCAATGGCTGATCACCCCACGTTCAGTCCCCCCCCGTATTGGAACTGTTCTTAAGATGGCTGATCACCCCACGTTCAGTCCCCCCCCGTATTGGAACTGTTCTTAAGATGGCTGATCACCCCACGTTCAGTCCCCACGTATTGGAACTGTTCTTAAGATGGCTGATCACCCCACGTTCAGTCCCCACGTATTGGAACTGTTCTTAAGATGGCTGATCACCCCACTTTCATTCCCCCCGTATTGGAACTGTTCTTAAGATGGCTGATCATCCCACGTTCAGTCCCCACGTATTGGAACTGTTCTTAAGATGGCTGATCACCCCACGTTCAGTCCCCACGTATTGGAACTGTTCTTAAGATGGCTGATCACCCCACGTTCAGTCCCCACGTATTGGAACTGTTCTTAAGATCTGTGTGTGTGTGTGTTTGCCCCCTGCAGAGAAAGCGTCTCTGATGTCACCGGAAGACGAGGTGCAGAAGAGTGATATCTCGTCCAGTAGTCAGGGCATGGTGGAGAAAGAGGCTCTGGGGCCGCTACTACTTGAGGTGAGTGAAACAATAAAGCTTGGTGGAATTTGAATTTCAGTGAGAGACACAGAAAGTACCCACTTATACCATTGTTTGGATAATTCAGTAATGCCGCTTTCTAAAGCACAGGTACTCTTTCATGAGAAGATAATCATCTTATTGGTTGTTCATTCATAAATGCATGGGTAGTAATTAGATTGCACCTGCTCACAGTACATTTATACAAAGTTACATAAGGTATTGTGTTTTTGTCTAAATGTTAAAATGCACTTTTTGGGACGACAGCAATTTAGTTAGAATCTCTCTGTCAGCATTTTCTCAGTATTGTCCAGAGTGATTCAGTGACTCTATGTATGCTTCTCAGGAGGTAGTTTGCCCAGTATCAGTATGCATGCCACGTTAGTTCCTGGCCCACTTTCCCCTTGCTGGGGCTGGGAGAGAGAGCGGCTGAGGTCCCCCCCTTCCTCCGGAGGTGTCCGTTTCACTCCCCTTTTGTCCTTCTGTTTCGGGCCAGGCTCTGGACGGCTTCTTCTTTGTGGTGAACCGCGAGGGCCGGATCGTGTTTGTGTCTGAGAATGTGACGGGTTACCTAGGCTACACCCAGGAAGAGCTGATGACCTCCAGCGTCTACAGCATCCTCCATGTGGGAGACCACGGCGAGTTCGTCCGTAACTTGCTGCCCAAGAGCCTAGGTGAGGAAGACAGGAGAGGCGGATGAGAGGAGAGGTGGATGAGGGGAGAGAGGAGAGGATGGTGAAGGAAGGTGAGAGGTGGAAGGAGATGAGGAGAGGATGAGAAGGTAGGAGAGGTGGAAGGAGAGAGAGAGGAGAGTAGGAGAGGGTAGGAGAGGTGGAAGGAGAGGAGGAGAGGGTAGGAGAGGTGGAAGGAGATGAGGAAAGGAGGAGAGGGTAGGAGGAGAGGGTAGGAGAGGTGGAAGGAGAGGAGGAGAGGGTAGGAGAGGTGGAAGGAGATGAGGAAAGGAGGAGAGGGTAGGAGATGAGGAGAGGAGAGGTGGAAGGAGATGAGAGGAGGAGAGGGTATTAGAGGTGGAAGGAGAGGAGGATAGGGTAGGAGAGGTGGAAGGAGAGGAGGAGAGGATTAGAGGGTAGGAGAGGTGGAAGGAGAGGAGGAGAGGATTAGAGGGTAGGAGAGGTGGAAGGAGAGGAGGAGAGGGTAGGAGAGGTGGATGGAGAGAGAGGAGAGGAGGAGAGGGTAGAAGAGGTGGAAGGAGATGAGGAGGAGAGGGTAGGAGAGAGGGAAGGAGAGGAGGAGAGGGTAGTAGAGGTGGAAGGAGATAAGGAGAGGAGGAGAGGGTAGGAGACTTGGAAGGAGATGAGGAGGAGAGGGTAGGAGAGGTGTAAGGAAAGGAGGAGAGGAAAGGAGAGAGAGGGGAGGAGGAGAGGGGAGGAGAGGTGGAAGGAGATGAGGAGAGGAAAGGAGAGAGAGGGGAGGAGGAGAGGGGAGGAAAAGAGAGAAAGACATAGAAAGAGGGGTGGAAGTCGAGTCGGAGGAAATGACAAGGAGATTAGGAAGGAGATGAGGAAAGAAAGGAGAGGAAGGAAGGCGAAGAAGAACATGATAAAGGGGAGATGAAAGACAGGTAAGAGTGAAGGGGAGATGAAAGACAGGTAAGAGTGAAGGGGAGATGAAAGACAGGTAAGAGTGAAGGGGAGATGAAAGACAGGTAAGAGTGAAGGGGATCAATCGAATGTATTTACAAAGCCCTTTTTACATCAGCAGTTGTCACAAAGTGCTATACAGATACCCAGCCTAAACCCCCAAAGAGCCAGCAATGCAGATGTAGAAGCACATTGTTTAGGAAAAACTCTAAAGTCAGGAACCTTCTGGCTGTGCCGGCTGGCCATTAAGAATACAGAGGAACCTCTGCTATAGGTACAGTGTCATAGCTGTCACAGATCATGTGACAGCTATAAGAGCATAGTAACCAGGAGTCAACAGAGCCAACAGCTGGTCAGTGTCCCATGAAGCCCCCAGTAATCCCTCTCTATATAGACTAGGCAAGGCAGGAGGGATTAATGCCAGCAGAGGTTAACAGGTCAACTACCTGCCTGTCTGCCTTTCAGTTTAAACTCACTAGACCCACAATATGCCTGCCTCGTTTATTCTCTCTGTCTATGTTGTAGATCTCTTCTCTTTCTACCCCAGATATGTCAAACCATATGTATTACATCATTGGTTTTACCTGCCTGTCATCTTGTCTCCCACATCCTTTATTTTCTCGCTCTCTCCTGTATGTCCTGTGTGATGGTGTGTGTGCGTGTGTGTGTGAGATGGTGGGTGTGTGTGATGGTGTGTGTGTGATGTTGTGTGTGATGGTGTGTGTCCGTCTATACCGTTACTGATGTTGTCTTTGTGTGTGTGTGTGTGCGTGCGTGCGCAGTGAACGGGGTGCCGTGGCCTCAGGAGCAGAGCCGGCGGAACAGTCACACGTTTAACTGCCGGATGCTGAAGAGGCCTCCTGACGAGGTGGACTCAGAGAACCAGGAGGCACGGCAGCAGTACGATATCATGCAGTGTTTCACTGTCTCCCAGCCCAAAGCCATGCAGGAGGAAGGAGATGGTGAGCACACGTATACATACAGCTTACTGTACATACACAGATACATGGCAGGTATGCACACAGACATATATATACTCATGCCATACACATTGAAAAGGGTGTGGCAGCAACATAACATCACGCTGGTCCTAGTCCTCCTAACTAGACCAGAGCCAATAGGAGGGAAAGAGTTAGACACGGTGATGCCCTGCGGTGACGCCCTGCGTATCACAGCTAACACACATACAGTCACACACACACACACAGTCACGCACACATGTTAGAGGCTTAACTCTGACCTCTCCTAACCTTTGACCGGTGTTGTGCCCAGACCTGCAGAGCTGCCTGATCTGCATAGCCTTCCCGATGTCCCGCCCCCAGCAGCTCCCCGCCATCAGCACTGAGTCCTTTATCACCAAACAGGACCCCACAGGTATTAACCCCTGACCTCTCACCTTTTACCTCTCAACTCCACCCTCTCACACAAACACTCCATACACACACTCTCCAGTGTGTGGATTAGAGAGCTTTCGTGTTGCACCAGAAGGTGGACTAACTGGAGAGTGTTAAACAATAAGCAGGCTTGTTGGTTAACCTACCTAGATAGGAAAGCTCTCACCACTACTGTACTTTGACCTCATAATGGACCACCATCTTGGTTTTATCACCGAGCCTCTGCATCTCTGGTTACTGGTGTTTGTGTGTTTGTGTGTGTGTCTCTCCAGGGAAGATCATCTCCATAGAGACCAGTGCTCTGCGGGCGACGGGGCGACCGGGCTGGGAGGACCTTGTCAGGAAGTGCATCTACGCCTTCTTCCAGCCGCAGGGCAAAGAACCCTCCCACGCCAAGAAGCTGCTCCACGAGGGTGAGGAGAGGGGGAGTGGAGAGAGATTGGGAGGAAGAGGAGGGGGAGGAAGCGAGTATGGGAAAGAGAAACTTTCTGCACTATTCTTAGTAATGAGGCTGTAACAACAGAGTACAGTGCCCCCATATGGTACCATAATGAGGCTGTAACAACAGAGTACAGTGCCCCCATATGGTACCATAATGAGGCTGTAACAACAGAGTACAGTGCCCCCATATGGGACCATAATGAGGCTGTAACAACAGAGTACAGTGCCCCCATATGGGACCATAATGAGGCTGTAACAACAGAGTACAGTGCCCCCATATGGTACCATAATGAGGCTGTAACAACAGAGTACAGTGCCCCCATATGGGACCATAATGAGGCTGTAACAACAGAGTACAGTGCCCCCATATGGTACCATAATGAGGCTGTAACAACAGAGTACAGTGCCCCCATATGGGACCATAATGAGGCTGTAACAACAGAGTACAGTGCCCCCATATGGTACCATAATGAGGCTGTAACAACAGAGTACAGTGCCCCCATATGGTACCATAATGAGGCTGTAACAACAGAGTACAGTGCCCCCATATGGTACCATAATGAGGCTGTAACAACAGAGTACAGTGCCCCCATATGGGACCATAATGAGGCTGTAACAACAGAGTACAGTGCCCCCATATGGTACCATAATGAGGCTGTAACAACAGAGTACAGTGCCCCCATATGGTACCATAATGAGGCTGTAACAACAGAGTACAGTGCCCCCATATGGTACCATAATGAGGCTGTAACAACAGAGTACAGTGCCCCCATATGGTACCATAATGAGGCTGTAACAACAGAGTACAGTGCCCCCATATGGTACCATAATGAGGCTGTAACAACAGAGTACAGTGCCCCCATATGGTACCATAATGAGGCTGTAACAACAGAGTACAGTGCCCCCATATGGTACCATAATGAGGCTGTAACAACAGAGTACAGTGCCCCCATATGGTACCATAATGAGGCTGTAACAACAGAGTACAGTGCCCCCATATGGTACCATAATGAGGCTGTAACAACAGAGTACAGTGCCCCCATATGGTACCATAATGAGGCTGTAACAACAGAGTACAGTGCCCCCATATGGTACCATAATGAGGCTGTAACAACAGAGTACAGTGCCCCCATATGGTACCATAATGAGGCTGTAACAACAGAGTACAGTGCCCCCATATGGTACCATAATGAGGCTGTAACAACAGAGTACAGTGCCCCCATATGGTACCATAATGAGGCTGTAACAACAGAGTACAGTGCCCCCATATGGTACCATAATGAGGCTGTAACAACAGAGTACAGTGCCCCCATATGGTACCATAATGAGGCTGTAACAACAGAGTACAGTGCCCCCATATGGTACCATAATGAGGCTGTAACAACAGAGTACAGTGCCCCCATATGGTACCATAATGAGGCTGTAACAACAGAGTACAGTGCCCCCATATGGTACCATAATGAGGCTGTAACAACAGAGTACAGTGCCCCCATATGGTACCATAATGAGGCTGTAACAACAGAGTACAGTGCCCCCATATGGTACCATAATGAGGCTGTAACAACAGAGTACAGTGCCCCCATATGGTACCATAATGAGGCTGTAACAACAGAGTACAGTGCCCCCATATGGTACCATAATGAGGCTGTAACAACAGAGTACAGTGCCCCCATATGGGACCATAATGAGGCTGTAACAACAGAGTACAGTGCCCCCATATGGTACCATAATGAGGCTGTAACAACAGAGTACAGTGCCCCCATATGGTACCATAATGAGGCTGTAACAACAGAGTACAGTGCCCCCATATGGTACCATAATGAGGCTGTAACAACAGAGTACAGTGCCCCCATATGGTACCATAATGAGGCTGTAACAACAGAGTACAGTGCCCCCATATGGTACCATAATGAGGCTGTAACAACAGAGTACAGTGCCCCCATATGGTACCATAATGAGGCTGTAACAACAGAGTACAGTGCCCCCATATGGGACCATAATGAGGCTGTAACAACAGAGTACAGTGCCCCCATATGGTACCATAATGAGGCTGTAACAACAGAGTACAGTGCCCCCATATGGTACCATAATGAGGCTGTAACAACAGAGTACAGTGCCCCCATATGGTACCATAATGAGGCTGTAACAACAGAGTACAGTGCCCCCATATGGTACCATAATGAGGCTGTAACAACAGAGTACAGTGCCCCCATATGGTACCATAATGAGGCTGTAACAACAGAGTACAGTGCCCCCATATGGGACCATAATGAGGCTGTAACAACAGAGTACAGTGCCCCCATATGGGACCATAATGAGGCTGTAACAACAGAGTACAGTGCCCCCATATGGGACCATAATGAGGCTGTAACAACAGAGTACAGTGCCCCCATATGGTACCATAATGAGGCTGTAACAACAGAGTACAGTGCCCCCATATGGTACCATAATGAGGCTGTAACAACAGAGTACAGTGCCCCCATATGGTACCATAATGAGGCTGTAACAACAGAGTACAGTGCCCCCATATGGGACCATAATGAGGCTGTAACAACAGAGTACAGTGCCCCCATATGGGACCATAATGAGGCTGTAACAACAGAGTACAGTGCCCCCATATGGGACCATAATGAGGCTGTAACAACAGAGTACAGTGCCCCCATATGGTACCATAATGAGGCTGTAACAACAGAGTACAGTGCCCCCATATGGTACCATAATGAGGCTGTAACAACAGAGTACAGTGCCCCCATATGGTACCATAATGAGGCTGTAACAACAGAGTACAGTGCCCCCATATGGTACCATAATGAGGCTGTAACAACAGAGTACAGTGCCCCCATATGGTACCATAATGAGGCTGTAACAACAGAGTACAGTGCCCCCATATGGTACCATAATGAGGCTGTAACAACAGAGTACAGTGCCCCCATATGGTACCATAATGAGGCTGTAACAACAGAGTACAGTGCCCCCATATGGTACCATATTTTATATGTAAAGAATGCCACAATGATAAGTAGCTCCATTCTTGTTTGTGCATGTGTGTGTTGACAGTGATGACCCATGGCACGGCTATCAGTCCTCTTTACCGGTTTAACCTGAGCGATGGGACCCCCCTCAGCGCTCAGACACGTTGCAAGTTCTGCTGCCCCCCCAACCACGACGTTCAGCCCTTCATCATGGGCATTCACACTATTGACAGGTGACTCACACACAACCGCACACACATGCATTAATACACACTGGCAAGTCATGTGGAACGAGTAGGTATTTATTGCCAATCAACAATGGTTGGAATGGTAGGATAGTATATGTGTTGTTATGCCAACAATGGTTGGAGTGGTATAATAGTATGTGTTGTTATGCCAACAATGGTTGGAATGGTATAATAGTATGTGTTGTTATGCCAACAATGGTTGGAATGGTAGGATAGTATGTGTTGTTATGCCAACAATGGTTGGAATGGTATAATAGTATATGTTGTTATGCCAACAATGGTTGGAATGGTAGGATAGTATGTGTTGTTATGCCAACAATGGTTGGAATGGTATAATAGTATATGTTGTTATGCCAACAATGGTTGGAATGGTAGGATAGTATGTGTTGTTATGCCAACAATGGTTGGAATGGTAGGATAGTATATGTGTTGTTATGCCAACAATGGTTGGAATGGTAGGATAGTAGGTGTTGTTATGCCAACAATGGTTGGAGTGGTATAATAGTATGTGTTGTTATGCCAACAATGGTTGGAATGGTAGGATAGTATGTGTTGTTATGCCAACAATGGTTGGAATGTTAGGATAGTATGTGTTGTTATGCCAACAATGGAAACAGAAAATACATTTCCATAATATTTGTCTCACCCAGCTGATTCTGCTTTTGTTTTCTTTCTCTTGTAGGGAACACAACACTGCTAGCTCTCAGGAAAACACTAACTCCAGCCTTCTACTGACCCATAGGAGCCCTGCTCCCTCCCACTCCCCTGCCCTCCCCCCGGGCAGCGAGGCCAGCCAAGCCCCAGGCCCCACCTTGAACCTACATCTCAACAACGGCAACAGCTCCAGCACCACCGCCCCCACCACACCCACCAGCCATTCAGCAGGGTACCTGACGCCCAACCGGATGTGTCCTCAGCAGGTCAACAGCCCCTCGCCCCTGGGCAGCCCTCTCACTGCCACCGCTACCTCATTCATGTCGCCCAGGCCCCCCAGGGGTAGTCCGGGGCTGGGCGGCAGCCCGCGTGTCCCAGGGAACCCCTTTTCCCCTTCCACCCCTGGCCTGCACTCTCCGGCAGGGGCCCTGGGAGGTGGAGGTGGTGGCGGGGGCGGTGGAATCCTCAGCAGGCAGCACTCTGTTGAGGACGGTGGAGCAGGGACCCCCCTGGGTTTATCTCTGTCCTCCCCTTTACCTCAGAGGCAGGCCAGCACCCCCACCAGCTCCCCAGTGCGCCCTCCCCCCGCCAAGCCCCCCGAGGGAGGAGGAGGTGGTGGGGGAGGAGAGGACCTGGCTAAAGGAAAACTAGGGGGGAACCCCAAACTCTACCAGCTCCTGGACAATGGTGCAGTGGGGCCGCCTAGGGACCCCAAAAACACTTCTCCCCACCCTAACACCCACCCCACCAAACCCACCTCCACCCCTCAGTGCCCGGCCTCCCACAGCACGCTGACGGAGCGCCACAAGATCCTCCACCGCCTCCTGCAGGACAGCAGCCCGACCGAGGGCGGCAACGGCAAGGAGTCTGAGATCAAGAAGGAGCCCCCTGCCAGCCCTGTCACCTCCAACCCCAACGGACCCCCCACCACCCCTCAGGACCACCAGCTGCTGCGCTTCCTCCTGGACACGGATGAGAAGGACCTGGGAGACCTGCCTCCTCCGGCCGCTCTCAGCCTGCAGACGGTCAGGGTCAAGACTGAGAAGAGGGCCTGCGCTAGCCCCAGCCCTAAACCCAAACCCTGCCCTGCAGACAGCAGGCTGTCCAGAGACCCGGTACTGTCCCCTACCTCTACAGTCTACAGCTCATACACAGTCCCTGTAGTATCCAGATGGAGCAAGATCACGTCCCAGACATGCAGACCTCTCAGAGAGTTTAAGTTTGGGGTTATGGTTAGGGTTAGGGTTAGGTTTTAGGGTTAGCGCCGAGGGGTTAGGATTAGGGGCCTCTGGTGGTCACAGTGCCTGGAACGTGAGAGTGGCTGCCTGGCTGAGTGGATGCTGCTGCTGCCTTCTAAAGGGAGCATGTGATTCGCTGCTGTATTTGTTCTATTTACATTGAGCCCATAGTAACACTCCCTCAGTGCCCTCGTAAATCAGGAGCTAGTTGTGTTGATTTGTGGCCCCTGCTCTTCGACTGTGTCTCTCTCCAGCACAGAGCTTCCAGCAGCAGCCTTTGAAGCTCTTTGACCTTTACTCTCTTTCCCTGTCCCTCTCTCTCGCTCCCCCCCTCCCTCCCTCCCTCCCTCCCTCCATTTCATTCTTTCCCTCTCTCTCTCAGTTCCCCAGTAGACCTGCTGACCTGGACCCTCTCAGCCAGCTGCTGCCCACCCTCAGGGGCCCCACTGGGGCCAAGCAGGGCAGCGAGGAGCTGGGTGGTCCCCAGACCCAGGCCCTGTCGTCCCATAGCCAAACCCAACCTCAACCACGGCTCCAGTCACCTCCACAGCCCCAGACACAGCCTTGGCTCCAATCACCTCTTCAACCCAAGCCTCAGAACCATCTCCAGCTCCAATCCCCTACTCAGCTCCAGCCCCAGAATCATCTTCAGTCCCCTACCCAGCTTCAGTCCCCTACCCAGCTTCCGTCCCCTACCCAGCTTCAGTCCCCTACGCAGCTTCAGTCCCCTACCCTACGCCAGCCCAGCGAGGCCAACATTCCCCGGGTCGTGACCGTGAAGAGGGAGCCTCCCGGAACACCAAGCCGAGGTACAGCAGGAATAGAGAGTCAGGGGTGAGGGGTCACCATAAAGGGTCAGAGGGCGAGAGGCCCCTGACTCCTCACCACATGGTATGCTGCCAGTATTCAATTTTAGTGTGGCCCTCCAGGAAAGGACTGGTCCTGACCGTGTGTCTTTTTGTGACTGTGCAGGGCTCACTGATGGCTCCAGCCTGCAGAAACAGTCACACTTTGACTTCTGCAGCCCCAGTCAGAGACAGAGACAAGGGGAGCCCTTCCAGACACCCAAAGACAGCAGCAGTCCCTTTACAGAGCCTGGACTCATGAACTCATTCAACTCCAACACCGGTATGAACCAGAATACACTCATATCAAATAATCCTATATCAATATCTGGAAATACATAATAAAATGGAATCTAAGGGTTAGTTATTTGTGTTGTGCTGTCCTCCAGGGTTGTCTAAGATGGAGACAGACTCTCAGCAGTTCCAGCCCCTGGCCCTGACTGAGACTCTGTCCTTTGATGGAGGCATGGGAAACCCTGTGCAAGCCCCTCTGGCCTCCCCTCAGGAGTGAGTATAGTACTTCTATGTAGAAACACACAGACACATACATTCCTTATTGCTCACATTCCAATGCACAGGCACACAGAAATGTTCTTGACTCTGCCCCCTCTCCCCCTGTGTGTGGAACAGGCAGTGTGTCCCGTGCCCTCTGGATGAGCTGCTGTGCCCCCCCACTACCTCCGAGGGGCGTAACGACGAGAAGGCCCTCCTGGACCAGCTGGTGTCCTTCCTGAGCGGCACAGACGAGAGTGAGCTGGCAGAGCTGGACCGAGCCCTGGGCATTGACAAGCTGGTGCAGGTGAGGGTACCGGAGGAGGAGAATGCATTTGTCTTTTTTAAGTGTTGCAAGTGTTACGTATATAAGGAAGAGGACAGGCACTGTCATACAACCTGATTTTACTATAGAGCTGAATGAGCGTTAAATATAGACAGTGAATTGAAATTCCTGTCCAAAGCACCGCAGAATAGTGTCTTTCCATCAGTACAGTAATGCAATCATCGATGCATGCTTGATGTAATGATTAGTTTGGGCCTAGGGTATTTGTTGGACTGTAATTAACCCAGTATTGACCCTGTCCATTCCTCTCCCCAGGGCGGCTGCTTCGACCCCATCCCTCAACGGTACCCCTCCCAGCCCCCTGCCACCACCCCCATCTCCAACTACCCCTCTCAGTTCAACCCCGGCCTGCCTGCCCAGTTCCCTCCAGAGATAGCAGGGGTGCAGAGTATGGGGGGCTTCGGGGCACCCAGGGGGGCCTTCCCTGGGGGCATGATGCTGAGGCCTGGCATGGGCAGAGCACCTGGCATGGCCAACCAGCTCCGGCTGCCACCCAACCAGCTGAGGTTACAGCTGCAACAGAGGCTGCAGGGCCCACAGCAGGTAGTATGGGCTGGGCAAAGCGGGTACATCAGATTAAGCTAAATTAAACCAGGTGCCTGCAACCAACAGATACTGCTGGCCCACTCCCCTGGTCCACCTTTCTAATGTAGGCGTAGTTGATTCCCTCCTCTCCTCTACACAGGTGGGCGTGAGCTTTAACAGGCCTTGTTGGTGTTAATGAAGCCTGTGTCACGCAGCGGTGCCTTTTAATCCCAGTCAGAGCCAGTGCTTGTTAAACACTGGCTTAGCCATAGTAAATCTCCCACCCGGCCGGCCAGGCAGCCCTGCATTGTGTTAATGTGCCGTTGTGTGGCCAAGCAGAGCTGGCTATCTTGGTGAAATGGGTGGTCATGTGAGGTGGAGAGCCTCCTACGCTCCATTATGGTACAGCAGAACCAAAGGACTGCTACAAGCCCCTCTATGGTAGGGGAGTACTGGACTGTATGTACATTTACTGTGATTGATTGTTATCAATCACACAGAGAGAGAGAGAGAGACAGAGAGAGACAGAGACAGACAGACAGACAGACAGACAGACAGACAGAGAGAGAGAGAGAGAGAGAGAGAGAGAGAGAGAGAGAGAGAGAGAGAGAGAGAGAGAGAGAGAGAGAGAGAGAGAGAGAGAGAGAGAGAGAGAGAGAGAGAGAGAGAGAGAGAGAGAGAGAGAGAGAGAGAGAGAGAGAGAGAGAGAGAGAGAGAGAATCAGATCAGAATTAACCAAATTACAAAACATCTAAAACAAAACTACATTACCTATTGGAAAGCAAAATGCAGTGCTATTTGGCCCTAAATCGACAGTACACCATGGCAAACTATCTGACCATGGTGACTGATCAAAACCTTGACAAAGTACAGGCTCAGCGAGCACAGCCTTGCTATTGAGAAGGGTAGACACAGGAAAACCTGGCTCCCTGTAGAGGAAAGGCTGTGCAACCACTGCACCACAGCAGAACCAGAGACAGAGCTGCATTTCCTGACAAAATGTCAAAAATATAAAACTATCAGAGAGAGTCACTTCCCCAAATTTGAACAAGTAGTCCGGGGCTTTGAGGACCTCTCTGAAATAGAAAGGCTGCCGATCCTTTTGGGGGAAGACATGGACAGCTGTGCGCTGGCAGCATGCTATGTTGCTGCCTGCCACAAGTTGAGGGACAGTGCCTGACATATTTAATGCCTTTTTTTTTTTTTCCTGTTATTTGTTCTTTGATGTAATTATATTTAATAAATATACAGTGGGGAGAACAAGTATTTGATACACTGCCGATTTTGCAGGTTTTCCTACTTACAAAGCATGTAGAGATCTGTAATTTCTATCGTAGGTACTCTTCAACTGTGAGAGACGGAATCTAAAACAAAAATCCAGAAAATCACATTGTATGATGTTTAAATAATTAATTTGCATTTTATTGCATGACATAAGTATTTGATCACCTACCAACCAGTAAGAATTCCGGCTCTCACAGACCTGTTAGTTTTTCTTTAAGAAGCCCTCCTGTTCTCCACTCATTACTGCACCTGTTTGAACTCGTTACCTGTTTAAAAGACACCTGTCCACACACTCAATCAAACAGACTCCAACCTCTCCACAATGGCCAAGACAAGAGAGCTGTGTAAGGACATCAGGGATAAAATTGTAGACCTGCACAAGGCTGGGATGGACTACAGGACAATAGGCAAGCAGCTTGGTGAGAAGGCAACAACTGTTGGCGCAATTATTAGAAAATGGAAGAAGTTCAAGATGACGGTCAATCTCCCTCGGTCTGGGGCACCATGCAAGATCTCACCTCGTGGGGCATCAATGATCATGAGGAAGGTCAGGGATCAGCCCAGAACTAAACGGCAGGACCTGGTCAATGACCTGAAGAGAGCTGGGACCACAGTCTCAAAGAAAACCATTAGTAACACACTACGCCGTCATGGATTAAACTCCTGCAGCGCACGCAAGGTCCCCCTGCTCAAGCCAGCGCATGTCCAGGCCGTCTGAAGTTTGCCAATGACCATCTGGATGATCCAGAGGAGGAATGGGAGAAGGTCATGTGGTCTGATGAGACAAAAATATAGCTTTTTGGTCTAAACTCCACACGCCGTGTTTGGAGGAAGAAGAAGAATGAGTACAACCCCAAGAACACCATCCCAACCGTGAAGCATGGAGGTGGAAACATCATTCTTTGGGGATGCTTTTCTGCAAAGGGGACAGGACGACTGCACCGTATTGAGGGGAGGATGGATGGGGCCATGTATCGCGAGATCTTGGCCAACAACCTCCTTCCCTCAGTAAGAGCATTAAAGATGGGTCGTGGCTGGGTCTTCCAGCATGACAACGAGCCGAAACACACAGCCAGGGCAACTAAGGAGTGGCTCCGTAAGAAGCATCTCAAGGTCCTGGAGTGGCCTAGCCAGTCTCCAGACCTGAACCCAATAGAAAATCTTTGGAGGGAGCTGAAAGTCCGTATTGCCCAGCGACAGCCCCAAAACCCTTAGGATCTGGAGAAGGTCTGTATGGAGGAGTGGGCCAAAATCCCTGCTGCAGTGTATGCAAACCTGGTCAAGAACTACAGGAAACGTATGATCTCTGTAATTGCAAACAAAGGTTTCTGTACCAAATATTAAGTTCGGCTTTTCTGATGTATCAAATACTTATGTCATGCAATAAAATGCAAATTAATTACTTAAAAATCCTACAATGTGATTTGCTGGATTTTTGTTTTAGATTCCGTCACTCACAGTTGAAGAGTACCTATGATAAAAATTACAGACCTCTACATGCTTTGTAAGTGGGAAAACCTGCAAAATCGGCAGTGTATCAAATACTTGTTCTCCCCACTGTATATATATGTGTATGTATGTATATATATATATATGTTGATTTCAAAGACCTCATGGCAAAGTAAAGGATATTAAGAACACTCCCTTTTCCTCCATCAGTTCTCTTCTCATTCGCTCTTTCGTCCCTCAATCATTTAAACTCTGAGCCGCCTCTCCTCTCCTCTGCTCTGCTCTCCTCTCCTCTCCTCTCCTCTCCTCTCCTCTCCTCTCCTCTCCTCTCCTCTCTCTATCGTTTCTCCGCTCCCTCCTCTCCTCTATCAGTCGTGTGACTCACTCCCCCTCTCTCTCCCTCTCTCAGCTGCAGAACAGGCTGGCTGCCATGAGCCAGTTCCCAGGGGAAGCTCACGTTGCCATGGGGATGCGTCAGGGAGTGCAGCAGCCTCAGATGCCCTCTCAGGTGAGTGTTTCTGGGCAACTCGTTTTTTCTCTTTCGGCATGGCGTGCATTGAGTAAGTCCTAAGCATCGTAGCTAGTTATACTGAATTATTGGTACGAAAACTAAGTGCCCTATTTTCTTCTCCCTCTGCCAGTCCCTCTCCCTCTCTCTGAATTAAGTGCCTTCCTGTCTATTTCATGAAACTAGTTAATTTGGGAAACTATGAGGGCTGTGTTGCAATAAGTCCCCTATTTTCTCTCTGTCCCTGCAGCCTCCTCTAAACGCCCAGATGCTGGCCCAGAGGCAGCGGGAGCTCTACAGCTTCCAGCACCGCCAGAGGCAGCTCCTGCAGCAGAAGGTCATGTTGATGAGGCAGGGCATTGGGGGCGGGGGGCCTATGGGGGCCACCAGGGGACAAAAAGGGCCACAGCAACAACAGTTTGGCTTCCCTCCAGGCTACAGCCCCATGCCAGGGAACCCACCTAATTCCCCCAGCCTCTTCAACCCCTTGGGAAGAACCCTGGACACTAAGCTGTCAGGCCAGGGCCAGTTTGGGGGAGCGGTGCAGCCTGTGCTCTTCCAGCATTTTGGAGGACCAGGTGAGTGACTAAGCTACCTGGGTATGTTAGGTAATATAATGTTCTGACATTGTCAATATTAAAATGGGATTTACAGTAGTGTGCAGACAGGATCAATAGAAAATTGAATAAAGTGCTGCTGACAAATATCAATATGAAAATGGTCTGGACTCTTTGTCCTTCTCTTCAAAGGTATGGTCCAGCAAGGAGACCCCTCATTCCCTCCAGAGCTCAGCCCCACCAGTCCCCTGCTGTCCCCTCAGAACTCCACCACCCAGAGTCCTCTACTCCAGCAGGCCCAGCCTCCTCCTGGGTACCAGTCACCTGACATGAAGACTTGGCAGCAAGCTGGCATGGGCGGCAACAGGTGAAGTGGCCAGAGCCATGCCTGTGTAAATGTGTAAATTGCATAGTCTGTTATTGACTTATTATTTACATAGAAATTACACAGTCAGATGGTTATTACATAATTACTTGTTTGTTTCTTAGAGGATTCTTTCTAACAATCACTTATGTAACATTGTACCAGATGTGTTTAATGAATTATTAAGTGAAAAATTTACCAAAATGTAACAACTGCTTCTATATAATGTCCTAGTAATTATAATGACCAGATATAGCAACTGAAAGAAGAGTGTACTGTGTGTTCTGTCTGTGTCAGCTTGTTCAGCCAGTCTGGTCAGACCACGCCCCAGGCCTTTGGGCAACAGGGGGTCTACAACAACATGAGTATCACCGTGTCAATGGCAGGGGGCTCAGGGGGGGTGGGCTCGCTACCTTCCATAGGACCACCCGTTGTCATGGGCAACAGTAACCTTGGCGACATCAACTCCATGTGCCACGATCAGGTGAGGGTACCACACCTGATGTCAGCCGCTGCCCTTAACTGACCAAAACCTCCCTTCTATCCTCTCCCCTCCTTCCTTCACTGATGTCCTCCTCTCTCCTCTCCTCTCCTCATCAGGTACAGCAGGTTCAAGTGTTTGCAGACGTCCAGTGTACGGTGAACCTGGTGGGCAGCGACTCCTACCTGAACCAGTCGGGGTCCATAGACCCCCAGAAGGGCCCCCAGGGGCCTCAGAGCAGCCAGTCCCAGCAGAAGAGCCTCCTCCAGCAGCTCCTCACAGAGTGACTTCTCAGCTCAGCCGCCTCCCAGGAGAAAGGTGCTCCACAGACCACCAACCTCTTCTCTTTCTCATCTTTGGTTTTAGACACCTACCTGCCGGACTGGTTAGGAGGGCCCTGGGAAGGAGACTGATGTCCAGGTAAGAGTGTGTCTGTCCACCTGCCTGACCTGCCTGCCTACCAGCCTCAGCCCGTAGCGTAAGGCAGCAGCGATCGTTCAGCGCTCATTCCTGGTTACCTACTTTAAACACAAAGTCTGCTTTCTGTTCTGAGAAAGGAATCAGGTTACGGTTTTGCCAAATCAAAAGAGGACCTGGTTCCGTCAGGCCATCGCAGCAGTGCGTCTTGGGAGCACGATCAGCATGCAGCTGAGCTCAGCTTTGGGTGGTTAACCCGTCGTCTCAACTTTTGCTCTCGCACAGGGTGGCGTTGCGGGGACAAGATTTTGGGAATGTTAGGTTTTTAACCTCAGCAATGGGATGCTCAGTTTCAGCTGGATCTGTGACTGACTGGCTCTCTCCATTGCAGTGCCTGATGGGAGGAAATTCCCAGCTCTCGTTTTGTGTTTCTGTTCCTTTGTTCTCGTCGTCTGCGCCGTCAGGACAACATAGCAGCACGGCCAGGATGGGAGATTGCGCTGCTCTGCTCAGTTGGCAACATCGTCTTTCACATTTTCAAACGACCAGACTGTTCAAACTGTCTGTCTTACACATTTTTCTCCCCAGCAGCTGTGAATATGAGCCATGTTGGGCTCTCCTTGGCCTATCAGTGTTGTTCGCCATGTATAACCGTGCAGGTGGGTAGTATTGTACAGCACAGATGGACAAAAATTGGGATGGGTTCACACTTTCTACTTTCCTTTCAAAAGCGTAATTGAATTAACTCTAAAATGTGTTTTTAGCTCAAACTATACATTGTGATTGAATGCTTTTTTTTTTTTTATTATTACATTTTTTTGGGGGGGAGAGTAATATGTCAGTTATTAAACATTTTAAGGCGATGTTTGGCATTATGAAAATGTAACTCTGCTAAATGTGCTCTGTGTTGTTCTGTAATGTGAAAAAAAGAAAATCTCGGTATAAGAATTTGATTGATTTTAGAAATGTCTAACTCTGCTCTTTTGGCATCCCATTGAATGTTTTAATCCCCTTAAATTAACCTAAAAAACAAACAAGAATGAATATTACACAATGACATGAATAGTTTGTAACTCGTAACCGTAGAATTTCCTCAATAAGAAGTGATGGAAGTTGAATGGGGTGTTGTCTTGGAAACCCAGTTCTCCCTCTCCTCCAACTCTCTGCCCGTGAGGATGTCACTCCACTGGCCGCACACTACAGCTCTTTTTGACTGCTCATGTGACTACTGTTGCCCAGTCAGACACTGTCTATCAGCGCTAACCTCTGATATTTTAATATATACACATTCATTCACATAGAAAGTCCGGCCGAAAAACAATTAACTATTAACAAGCAATAAAACCCCTAAATGAAGAGAAAGCAAATACAAAAAGAGATACGTTTGGCGACGTCGTAATAATAATGGTAAATTAAGTCTAATTTGGCTTTTGGCTTCTCTGCTCTATCCCTGGTATGTGTATTTCTGACTAACAGAAGGCTTTCTAAAGGATGTTATGGTCCAAATAGATATCTCACTTTGTATATACAAGGTATTTCACAAAGTGAGCAACATTACCCAAGCACAGCTAATAACCGAGGAGGGTTAGAGGTGATCAGTTGAAATAGCATGCATGATCAACCTCCTTCTGAGACCTCAAACTGAACGCCAACTCCTATAGTGTTTTATGATTTGTGAATCACGTTGTGTACAGTTTCAATGGCGTCTGTGTACCTGGGCTTTATACCCAAACAGTGGCTCAGGTGTCCTCAACATACAACTCAAATTCAACATACAACTCAAATTCAAGCTGGTAGCAATTCCAATTCGGAGACAAAAAATAAATAATCTGTGAAACAGATAATCCTTGATTTGACATAACAATTGTTCCTGTATATTCTAAGACACTTAAAATGTTGCTTTGCTTTTATCCTTTTGCATTTAATTCAAAACAATATGTGTACGATTAATAGATGAGCTATTAATAGATGATATGTATTTTTCTTCTAATAATATAAATGTTTGGGAGGTTAACAATTAATACTTATCAATGTTAGAGCCACTCCTGAGCCACTGTTTGGTTTATGTAAATAAACATACACTTTACAAAACACACGGAAGCAAGACAAAGTTAACTGAATGTATGTGGAAGGATTACACTTGTTTTCAGTATACATGTGTACTATATAGAGTACCAGCTAACAGTTTCACACTCCCAGAAGTGTTACAAAGGATAACTTTTCATGAATATCTTCTTCACATACTCTCCAGCCTTCGCTCCTCATTTAGGAACAGGCTTCACTGTATAGATAGTGATTGATAGAACTACATCAAATTAAGTTCATCTGATCTGTTAATATTAACTGTTTATCATTTAGGATATAATATGTCAAATACAAAGCACCATTAGACAATCCTCATTAACAAACAGACGAGCCGCTCAATGGCAAAGACAGTCCGTTCAGTACAGGTACAAGGTAAATATTTGAACTGGTTCTTCAACATGTTAAAATGTATATAACAGACAATGTGAATATGTATTTGTTCAGAATCGACAAAATGTAGTGCTCCAAGTTTGTGGTATTAACTACTCGCTTCCATTTTATTGTTTTTTTATTTTTACGTATATGAGAGTATGTATGTGTGTGATTAATACTGTATATCTGGTGTTTAAGATGGAAACTGAATATGTCCTGATTTGATTTATTATTTTTTTAGAGACCTGCAAGTGTTCCTGTGGGTGTTGTTCAGATTGCTCTTTATGCGAGAGAATGGTTTAGCGACTGCTGAATGTGATTTTACTGAGAGAGAAGCAGTGTGGACTGGCTTTTGTACGGGTTAATTAAAAAAAAAAAGGCCATATTATTTAATTTTTCTGTTGTCAAAAAGTTTCAACAGATCTGAGAAAGTGGAACCTTGTATTCTGAGAAGCATTGCTTCGGTAGTTAAGTGGGCTTTTGTAGAACGCCTGATGTAGTTTTTGCATTTTCAAAAAGTAATGACCAAAGCTTCAAGATGTTTAATTCATATCATATGCAAGCCTCATGCGATTGGACGAGACAAAATGTAGCCTTTGTTCACTTTTCTAAAAGTAGATAGTCTATAAATACTAGCTCCTCCTTGACCACACTACTCATTTGCATGTTTGTCCATATTTCCTTTTCCACACAATTTGTCCTGAGATACTGACAAGTGACCTATCAGATTTAGTATTTTTTATCTAACTTCTATTCTTTGGAATATCCCAAAGTATGATCAGTTAGAAACTTCCTCTCCTTGTTGCCGTTGACTCCTGGCAAAGATGCAAAAAGGCTTGTCGGGCCTGACGTGCTGTCACTGTTTACAGGAAGAGAGAACGTTGCAACAGCTAGCTATGCACCTTAACAAAAAGCGTTTCTTTTTAACACTGATTTAGGTATTCAAAGCCACACTAGAATTTGAATCAATAATTTAAATAAATTTATTTTAGTTTTATTGAAGGGAATAAAAAAACAACCTAATTATTTTTTTACTCAAACTAGCATTGATGATAGTTGTCTGAACGTGTGGGTCTGCTATATCGACTGAATCTCACAGATTAAGATTATAAATATTTCAATTTATTTAGCTGAATACTTTATACCAAATTTGAGGTGCCTCTTGTATATACAGTATTTTCTCGCTGTTTGATCATGTTAATGAGGATTTTCTTATCTTTATAAAAACAAGTTTGCTGCATTTTACATGACTTTTGTACAAAAAAATCTAAATATTCCAGGAATTTGCAAGAAACACAATCTACTTTTGCACTTTATCTCAGAATTATTAAGAGGAAACAGGCCATCATGAATACTACTCATGTTCAAATCAGATTACTATTTCATCATCATAAAAAAAAAAAAAAAAAAGAAACCCCCTGAATCACAGGAGGTTGGTGGCACCTTAATTGGGGAGGACTGGCTCGTGGTAATGGCCGAAGCGGAATAGGTGTAATGGTATCACATACATCAAAAACACGTGGTTTTCATGTGTTTGAAGCCATTCCGTTTGCGCCGTTCCAGAGATTATTATGACCGTCCTCCCCTCAGCCGTCTCCTGTGCCCTAAATCTAATACAAAGTCAAATATAGATTTCTCAGGTTCTTAAGAATTTAGTTGCATTGCCCATCAATACGATTAAAAAAGAGAAATGTACATCCTCTACTACAACTCTTATGTAGTTTCACATATGATCGTTCTCTCTGCCACAGATCCCTTAAATCTAAACTATGCCTTTCTTCAGGTGATCCACTGGCCCTCTCCCCTCTGCTATTAGATAACTAACGCGCTTGCCCTCATACGTCCTGACCTGCAGCAGCTTTAACTGTTCAAAACATTCCTCCTCAACTCTGCTCTTAGCTACCGGCGATCATTGTGCTCTGGTCTATACTGTAGCATTTTACATTTTACCAGATAGTCTTATCCTGAGCGATTTACAGTAGTGAGTTAATACATTTTTCCATACTGGTCTCCTTTGGGAATCGAACCCACAACCCTGGCGTTGCAAGTGCCATGCTCTACCAACTGAGCCACACGGGACCAGCGTCAATTCTATTCAATGTATTTCTAGGCTTAGTAATTCCTACCAAGCAGTAACAGCCCTATACGTGTACTGCTATCCCTGCGTCTGTCATTTTGTCTCCACCTTGTAACATACTGCCTAATGCAGAAGCAACTAACATCCTTGTTAAGATTACTGCACTCTACCTTCTACAGGTATTACCTCTCAACTGTCCGAGTATTGGAGCAACTGTTTGCTGTTGATGTTTGTCAAGTATTGTAAGTGCTGCATAATCGAGACTGAAGTTGGTTGTGGATGGAGAAGTCAAAAGCTTGTGTCTCGCCACTTATAAGGCCAATGCTCTCTCATTGAAACAAGGCTCCACTTTTTCCCCTGTAAAATTTATATAAATAAATATAAATATATATATTATACATTTTACTCATTTTGTCCAGGTGTTTATTACTCTTGTGTTAACTTGTTTTTAGAGAGGCATCGGAGCAGCTGTGTGGGAAAATATGAAGTATCTGGGAGAATTATGCATGTTTTTATTTCTGTGTCCAGGTGGAATACCTGGGATACATCTTACCTTTTCTTAGGACGTTGTAGACAATCAGTCTCAGGCTGGGTCCAGTACCTACAGGGGGGTCCCTGTGGACTGAAAAGCATCTAGTCTTATTTGTCTGTCCATTGTTTTGGAGGTATGTGGCTGCTCAGACTGGGATTAGTTCAACGTTTACACACATACACACAACACACACACCTCGTGCGTTCGGTCTCTCTATTGTTTTTACCAAGGTGAAGCTGCTGACCTTGAAGGAAATTATGCTTTGACTAACAAATCTATAACATCCATGAATGTGAGAATGCAACACATTTGCAATAAAAACACCATTTAAAACAGGATATGTAATGTTGGTTGATTGTCATTTTTTCATTGCCACTAGTCACATTTACCTATTTCAACCACGGTTTATTGTAAGGGTCATATTCTGTGTTTTGTCAAGTAATTAATAATACAAGACAAGTTAGTTGACCATGTTTAATGCATATTGTATGTTTGTAAACATATTCCACCCATCAGCAGCTAGAAAAACACCTTATATAACCATTCACCATTTAATTAAACCACATGATACATGGCCACATTAAATTAGGTGGACAGACATCCACTCTTTAAATGCCAATTTTATAGCAGCGTTCATTCAGTGATAGATGTCTCCTTGTTACTGTAGGGTGACAAACACTGACCATCAGTGAGATTCTTCCTTGTGAAGTTGGAGCACAGACACCGAATGCTGGTTCTTCCCCCTTCAGCATCACCAAGATGCACAGGTCAACCAAAAGAGATGACCACCAAATTAACTGGTGTGGAGCCATGGTCCAGACTCCATTCACCAAATGCATGTTACAGGGGTCTCTCTTTGTCATTTGAACAGTTTGAACTTGTGCAGCAGAGGATGTACAACGTCTTTGGGGTAAGGCTTCAGGGCCAGGCAGGTGGGGACGTTCTCTGGCTGCTCAATCCACAGCTTGTGGGCCACCCCCTTCTCTGTCAGCGTCTCAGACAGGCTGGAGAGGGAGGCCTGGTCCAGAGCCTGGCCAACAGATGAAGGAGAAGACAATCACATCTATCATTCACTGCAGAAGGATTCCATCCTACTGTATTTACTTAAAAAACGTTACGTAAAAATGATTTTGTAATGAGAGGATATGTTTATGTAGCTTGATATGAGCTCATGGGCAAAGTCAGTAGGAAGCTTGTTTTTCCCACGTTCGCGCAAAACACATGAATATCGATTTAGTTCACTGTTAGCAGCATAATATTCATTAACTTGCAAGCCAATAATAGTACCCCAGTCCCAGCTACCTGAAGCACAACTTTGTGCATGCTGTCCAGTTCTGCCAAGTACTCCTGCGTGTCTGGGTCCTTGTAGTTCAGGTGAATGGCGGCGGTGGCAGCATGGCAGGCTTGCGTTATAACCGCCCCTAATGGCCAGGCCAACGTATGGACCAGGTCTGACCGGACCACAACATACTGGACAAGGCGACGTGGGGATGCGGTTCCTGACGCCGCCATCTTCAGTCGATAATGGTAGAGGACTGGAGGCAGCTAAGGCACAGAGAAATATTACAGATATTTCACCGGATGTATAAATGTGAAGCATCCGCTTGGCGTTTCCAGTAACTACCAAATATGTTAGTGAGAGGAAGTGGGAGACGATGGAACGAGAAAGAGATTTTGGCCGACATTCTGCAAACATTTGGTCTCAATACAGTTTTCTGTTTCCAAAACTACAATCTGTTACGAACAGAATGGATTAAGTTTTGTAGACGTTACCCTTTGCCAATAGGATCTCGCTAGATTTTGCTTGGCTCTGCCCACCTCCTTGCTTATTATGGCAGGCAGTGGTCTATCTTGGTTTAGTTATACAAATCTTTGGCTAAGGTTCTTGCTGGCTGTGCTGCAAATTATGGTTTGTTTATCTTCTGGGTAGGTACTTGTATGTCCCCTTGTGGTTTAAATATATAATCTCACATGGAACGTACACCACCCATGACAGTGTACATTCAATAGGTTATTTGATTACAGTAGGCTACAAAGTCTTTCTGATGGTGTGCTTTTGATCCAGATTTGTTATCGATTCCAACATCATTGGTTCCATCTCTCCTGTGTCCTTTTGAGTTACTTCTCTGATTAATTTACTCTCCGTAACAATGCCTGATTTTCAAGCAGATTTAAATCCGGACTGAGACTGGACCATTCAGAAATACTGGAAGTGGAAACTTGGCAAATTGGTGTGATTCACAATGATCAGTGTGGTTTGCCTGTCTCAGGAGCAGGTACTGAAGCTGACTGTTAATGTGTCTTAGTGGGTCCAGTTGGGGTCCTTATCTAATAGGGATACGATACCACACATAACCCAACCCCCGTTTAGTTTTTGAAAGAAGAAATCTGCCAATCATGCCATGTCCTACCATACAGATTTTGCCAGTTGAAAGGCTAGTGACCCCATCTCTCCCTATTTTACATCTAGAGCCACATTGTGTAGACCCATGGACATATTATACTGTGGAAGAGAACCTGGAGGATAGGCTGTTGTCCAAATCTCAGTCTCAGCTCAGCTCTTGTATGAATCAGGCTACAGGTAAGTCCCCTATAGTCCTTGTACCAGATCTCTTTGCGCTCTTTTGGCAACTTCTAAGAGATCGGGGACCTTATTCTTCTCCATTTCTCGCTAATGTTAGTGCCAAGAAAATGTATAGATAATCAGAATAGCCTGTGCACTATTATAAACTGGGTGGTTTGACCTCTGAATGCCGATTGGCTGACAGCTGGGGTATATCAGACCGTATACAACGGGTAGAAGTGTGTGCCGACCGCAAGGCACTACAGAGGGTAGTGCGCACGGCCCAGTACATCACTGGGGCCAAGCTTCCTGCCATCCAGGACCTCTATACCAAAGGAAGGCCCTAAAAATTATAAAAGACTCCAGTCACCCAAGTCATAGACTGTTCTCTCTGCTACCACATGGCAAGCGGTACCGGAGCGCCAAGTCTAGGTCCAAAAGGCTTCTTAACAGCTTCTACTCCCAAGCGATAAGACTCCTGAACAGATAATCAAATGGCTACCCGGACTATTTACATATTTTTTTACTTATCTTTTTTTTTTACTTAACACTTATTTTGGGGTTGGGGTTGTAAGTAAGCATTTCACTGTAAGGTCTACACCTGTTGTATTCGACGCATGTGACAAATACAATTTGATTTGATTGGATCATGCAAAATATACAGGAAGTTATTTAAGTTATGCGCAGCTCCATTTTGGAACACTTGACGAGACACAAAGAGAAGATGGCTTTATCTGAACAAAGGTACTTTATAGCACTTTTAAACTAAATGATCCTTTATAATGTTGTCTAGACTATGCTAGTCCTATTGTTTTGTGCTGTCTGTTCATCATATAGTAGACAGACGCCACATTACAGGAAGTTAAGCTATTGTACATATTTTGTGGTATATAATACAGGAAGACGATTGAGAGCTGCGCACTGTTTGAAAAAATATAAATATTCCAAAACAGAGGAGATGGTTTATTGGGATATAATGAAGCCCAAAGGTTTAGTGTGCATTTAAAAATAATGGCATCAAGCCATTATTCTGTGTGAATGGTGGTAAACTACAGGTGATGAAAGACAATATTTAGCCTCTCAGCAATTTGTTATTAAAACAAGTTTAAACATGGGAAAACTTTCATCTGCTTTTGGCCTCTGGCTATATTAAGCAACTCCAACTCATATATGGAGTAATAAGTGTTAGGGGTAAATAGCAAAGAAGCTAAAATATTATCTTCAATCACTTTCATTTCCTGTTGTATACCACAAAAGCTGTATGAGAGCTTAACATCCGTTTACAGTGCTTAGCTATTGAAAGTCTACACAACCTTGCAGCCTTAAAATTTAATCTAAAAAGGGATTACATTCGATTTTTTCCTACTGATCTATACAACCTACTCCATATTTTCAATGTGAAACAGAAATTATAGAAAATGTTCCAAATGATTAAAACATGAAAATGTATTGATTGCATACAGTACCAGTCAAAAGTTGACACACCTACTCATTCAAGTTTTATTTTTTACACTTTTCTACATTGCAGAATAATAGTGAGGACATCAAAACTATGAAATAACACATAAGGAATCATGTAGTAATCAAAAAAGTGTTAAACAAATCAAAATATTGTATTTGAGATTCTTCAAAGTAGCCAGCCTTTGCCTTGATGACAGCTTTGCACACACTTGGCATTCTCTCAACCAGTTTTTCAACCAGTTATTCCACAATGTAGAAAAACCCTGGAATGAGTAGGTGTGTCCAAACTTTTGACTGGTACTGTATGTCTTCACAAGCACAGAGTTAATACTTGGTGGAAGCACCTTTGGCAGCCATTAGTTGTAAATAAATTTGAATAAGATTCTACCAACCTAATAGCCATTGTTTTTGTCAAGATTGCAATATTCAAGCTTTTGTCTCTGATTTTCAAGCATATTTAATGGTCCAGGTCTGAGACTGGACCATTCAGAAACACTCAACACCTCTTGGAAAGCCATTCTGGTGTGTCTTGGCCATTAAAATGTATAATTCTCACACCAAAAAATAAACCTCTATCCCAGGATTAGGTTTTCAGAAGATCACTGCAGGTTTTCCTCTAACTTTTTAACTGGGCTTTTATCCTTTCATATTTATTTTAATCCTGACCTTGCAGGTGACAAGCATACCTGTAACATGATTCTGCCACCACAATACTTGACAATACAGAGGACCTCCTACATTGCATTCACTCCACATTAGTGGCCTATATGAGAAAGTGACTTGTCTAGTTAAATAAAGTTTAAAAAATGAAGTAGCCTACTTGAATTTGGAGCTCAGAAACTCAAGTACTGGAATAGACCTACATTGAACATTTCCTCAATTTGGTGGTTGAAAAGTTATTGTAATTATTGTAGCCATTTTACATCTAATGTTGGATTTAATTTGGCTTTCCGTACAAATCCTTCCATTTAAATTTTTTTTACCTGGTTTTTGGTCACTTTATCATTATAAAAACAGCGATGGTGAGATTCAAATGGTGAGATTAATGCTACCGCTATGCATGGCTTTATTATGTTTGCCTGCGTCGGCCACATAGGCTACAGAAAAACCGCCATGCATTTTATTCTCACTTCTTTTTTTTTTACACTTCTTGCATGCTTTTTGGGGGGAGGGGATTCTATATTAGGCCTTATATGAACAACTATATACATTATACAATTGTATAACATTGAGGTCCTTGAAAATTACAATGAAGTGCTTGCAAATATCGCTGAAAGTCCTTGATTTTGACTTGCCAATATATGTATAAACCCAAACATGAACTCATTACCTTGATGCTTTCTGTTAAATCTAACGAGGCCCTGCTGTAAATCAAGCAGACAATAATAGATTATAAACATCAGTTCGCCAGGGGTATTAGATCCAACGTGAATCCAGGCACAACTGTCTTCGCCAGCATAACGAATGAAATACCAAAATATCCTAATTTGACTGTCATTCGGAAAATTCCTTCCTGGAAATACTAATTGAGTGTATGTAAACTTCTGACCCAATGGGAATGTGATGAAAGAAATGAAATCTGCAATAAATAATTCTCTCTAATATTATTCTGACATTTCACATTCTTAAAATAAAGTGGTGATCCTAACTGACCTAAAACAGGGAATTTTTGCTAGGATTAAATGTCAGGAATGAACTGAGTTTAAATGTATTTGGCTAAGGTGTATGTAAACTTCCTACTTCAACTGTATCTATGATCCCCTTATATCGTGACATAAAGACATGAAAAAAAATGTGTAAATTCATTTTAGAATGTTTTGTGTGTTTCTGTCACCCATAGACACACCCTTAATACTATGTATACAGCCGTTGTCACAATGGGTAAGTGAAAATAGAACAATATGTCAAAAATATCATTTGATAACGGTTTCATTATTTGGTATAACACTCATTTACCTTATAATTTTCTTCTTTATGGATGCAGCTCGGAACTTGCCTCCAAGGTAAAAAAAAAAAAAAAAAAAAATCTCAACTACACTACAATGTTGTCTCACAACAAATGTGCTTTTGTATGGCGACAACTTAATTTCTTTCCATGAATGTTTTTCCAGGTCACACCAAGACTTGGAGAAGCTAATCAGAGGAGAGGAGAGCCATTACATGCTGCAAGGAGGAACATTTGGCGGATTCCTTTTCCAAAAGGCCTGTGTTCTGAGCAGTCTTTTGGCCGGAATACATATAATAGCGACACGATTTAGCAAAGTCAAAGATTATTTTATGAGGGACAACACAGTCGGTGCAGTAATAACTTTTCTCGATAATAAAATGTATAATGAGGCGATGGGTCTTTGGCTTATTAATCTAGATTTGCGTGGTGTTGGAAGAAAACAATACTTTGTCCAAACTGACAATCTAGATTGTGAAGGCTATGTCGAAGACTTCCTACCGAACCTTGATGACCTGACATTTGTCAAATATGAAGATGACAACAACGATCACGATATGAGCCCCTCAAATCACCTTTACAATGGAACACTGGGGTAATAAGTCACCACTGACTACCTTTTCTATGTAATTGCTATAAACAAGCAGGTTATATTTATATTTAATTAATTCTCTCATCTATCAGATTACATTTATTTTACAATTTTAAGACATTCATATATCTTATAGATGTACAAATACCATATGAAATATAAACATGAAATACACATTTTGAAACTGTTATTTGATTTTCTGTCCATAATGTCGTGTTTCTCTGTGTGTTTATTTTGAAAGAAATTTTAAAATATATGGTCACGTTTACATCCTGGGCACCTTAATTGACCCTAAACTCATCCTGGTGAATGTGCGTGGCCGAATGGGAAACGGAAATATTCCTCCTTATGTCATCATGGACGACTATTCAAGGTACTGTTAAGTTGAACTGCAAAATGCTTCCAAGGTTTGACTTGTAGGATATGTTTGGTGTCACTGCCAGTATGGTGCATATAGAATGCAGGAAATTAGGAGATTGACGGCTGTGATCCAATACTGGGGTTAAATATTTGGAAGTGGATATTTGACCGGTTTAGGAGTGAGAGTTAGGTTAAGGTTAGTTTCAGTCAGGTTAGGAAAAGGCATACAAATTAACATTGTGCATAACCTCAATGCTAGCCACAGTACAGCTTCTGTTTTTGTCTTATGTCCATTCTGATTTAATTTCTACTAACAGGAAGTATGATATTCAGTTCCTTTTGCTGGGAGAGGATACACACATGGTGCTGTGCGTTAAAAAAGAAGGAGGGGGATGGATGCTGTATAACAACTCGGGAACGCCCCAATTCCAGGACTTTAATATGGAGAAAGAAATTGAGAAATACTTTGTTTTCCTTGTTGCCTACGTGCATTTGAAGAGTGTATCCAGAGAAACAAGTGCAGAGCTAGGTAAGGTATAACCAAGAAAATGGAAAACAGTTCTATGTTGTCACTGGTATCTTCAGTACTGAAGTCATCCTATATTGTCTTAGTTATTGAATTCCTAACTGCAATTATGATTTGGCAAATGCCCCTAAGCAATAATATGCTCCTCCAATCTTTTACAGAAAATGACCTCCCCCCGCCAGTCGTTGTAACAGTCAACAACCACCGATCAACATACCCATTCCTGATCTCGACATGTCAACATGAACGAGACGAGGATGCGTACCCCCAAGGTCTGTTCCTAACCATAGCGTGACTGCTTATTGCCACTGTCATCATATGCTTGTTTTAAGGGGGATTTGGCATTTGATTTTAAATATTTTACTGAAATGTGTTTAACATATGGGTCGGTGACAGGAAGAGTTGAGTAGTATACTACTACTACTCATGAGTGAAACATTATGGAAGAACCTCCCCTGATTTAACAAAATATGTGTTGTGTCATAAATTCTGTGTAATGATCTGTTTTATCCTTCTGTCTCTCCCCTGTGGAAGGGGAAAACACTAGAGGAATGTGGCTGAGGGCACCCTGGCCTGAATACACCCGGACATTCCCGGCCTGAGCCCACTTGGTTGTGCTGCTGATCCCAGTCCTATGGAACCCCTGCTGGCCAAGTCCACCTGGTTGTGCTGCCTCCACTGGATCGGCCTTTCCCCTTAAGCCGCTACACCCACAAACTTTCATTTCATTACTTGCCATGCCTTTATGAAAAGCTATCTGACCACAGGGTCTTGATAATGTCTATCCGGTACAGCCAGAAGAGGATGGGCCACCCCCTCTCAGCCAGGTTCCTCTCTAGGTTTCTTCCTTTCAGGGAGTTTTTCCTAGCCACTGTGCTTCTGCTTTGCTTTTTGGGGTCTGGGCCGGGTTACTTAAAAGTCCCTAACAACTGCAGATGTAAAAAGGGCTTTATAAATAAATGTGATTGATTGATCAGCAACACGGATACTTTCTCATTGATTTTACACAAGAGGCACAACCAGGTTCACAAAGTACAGTATGTAAGTGTTAGATTTGTAAGACATTTGATCGCAATTTAATATAATTCCACACCTAACCTAAACATTGCATCTATCAAAGTTCCAAAATAACTTCCATTAACATTATCAGACTTAGACCAAGGGGATAAATGACATTTGAGAAATATTCACTAGATAGGGAATGCATAATAGATTACAGTTTGTTATCACACAGGACAGTCCTATACAAGGAAACATATAAAACTACTAGTTATTAACTGGTAATCAACATTAGAAAGCTCTGTAAATATCTTGAATTGATCCATTTATTTTCACAGTATTTAATTCACTTGTGGGCACAGCTAAAACCTTGTGTTTGATATAATAGTCTTTATGCTTCTTACCCTACGCAAATAAGCATAACGCTTTTATAATATGTGTGTTCAGACAGTTAATGACATGAAACGTTTCAAGAGTTTGTTATAACGTTTCACCATTAGCAGCTTGTAAAAACCGTAATCACACCTGAGACAGTGGAGAACACTAGTGTATCAAGTTAACCGACTGGTCTCTGTCATAGGACAACGTAAGTGACAAGCATCACTACCATGGCACAGTTATGTACATGGCTTTGTAGCACAAAGTGCAAGACTTTTATGAATGTGATGAGTCCTTCATTACATTGATGTCATTTAGCAGACCCTCTTATCCATAGCGACTTACAGGAGCAATTAGGGTTAAGTGTCTCGCACAAGGGCTAATCGCCAGATTTCTTTTATCTAGTCGGCTCAGGGATTCAAACCAGCAAGCTTTCAGTTACAGACCCAACGCTTTTAACCGCTAGGCTACCTGTCAGACTGACAGTGCAGGTTCTAGAACGAGCCGATGCCCATTGTCTTTCGTATTTGTTCAAACGAGAGCCAAAACGTCATGGACCAGGGAGCCTGCAGCACCAAAGAGACAACAAGGCTAGTATGAACGTATTGTACATTGTCACGGTCAAAGATCAAAAGCATTATAATACTAGACAGAGTAAATGTACCATTCTCATCCAAGTAGGGAGAAAGCCTTTGTACAGGGTTATGAATCCTTCCCCCTTGACAGATTGGATCAAGCAGTCAATGGAAGACTTGTATAATATGCCCCTGTGGGAAAATGTATGTAGGCTATTAGGTACATACCTTTATTTAGTTTATTGGTCTTTCGGAATTATAAAACATGACATGTTCATGATTTATCTAAGCATATAGTACAGCAACGCTATCAAGGAATGAATACTGTTCTCTGATTGGCTGACTCACCTGCCATTCGGATCTCTGGGCTGGTTCATAATTCTGGTTTTGATTACATCTGCTGGTGTTCCCATGGTAGCAGCAACCAGACCAGAACATGTGCTGGATGGAGAGAAGGATTTCAGAACTTGAATTTGAAATTATATTCTCTGAAGTAGTTAGATATACATTTTGAGTTATCATTAAATCTGTGTGTTATACATTACCTTGCTAACCCATGGCAAAGGCTGGTGTCTTGTAGCGAGGTATTTCTCAGTAGAAAGTGCTTGACAGTATCATATGTTGTGAGATCTAATTAAATTTGAGAGCAATTCAATCCCTATACACATTACAGACAGTACATTTTCACTTTTGCCTGTATTCACTCAACTATACCTCCTAGATTGACCAGAGCAGCCCTCTGTACGTTGGGGACCCACCCTGCCCACAGGCCCCGGACCCCCCCCTCAGAGACAGTCTTCAGGAAAGCATGGTACACTCCTTGAACCCTGTCTCAAAAGAGGCCAGATAAGGGAAACTTCTCTCTCACATGATACTGTATCTAATGGGTGATTATTAGCTTATAACTAAATTACATACAAATTAGAATAGGAAGTACAAACCGACATACAGTCTAGGTTGAAGAGTGGCTAAAGACTGAAAACTAGTTAAACACACTCTCACCGGGGTGGCTTGCCCTCCAGCCTGCGTCTCCCCTCCATCTGCATCTGCACCTTGACCAGGTCGGTGGGGCTGGCCATGAACTGACCCACAGCCCCTGCCAGCATGCCCCCGATCGCTGCTTTCCTGCAGGAGGAAAAGAGAGGACACAGTGGCCTAGCTTGGTGGACACTGGCAGAGGCACAAATAAAACATGCTTCGTAAACAACCGGTGTAAACTAAGCCCACGTGTCGTCCTTACTTTTCCAACAATGCAGAGTTAAGATATATATATATATATATATATATATATATATATATGTGTATATATGTGTGTGTATATATATATATATATTAAAATATAAATACTGACACGAGGAATAAATACCCAGTGGATAACAATGATAAGTTCAAGTAACATGGCTATATATAGGGAGTACCAGTACTGAGTCAATGTGCAGGGGTACCAGGTGACTGAGGTAGCTATGTACATATAGGTAGGGGGTCTGAGCCTAGTTCAGTCTGCTCCTGATAAATGCAGTGGCTTGGGAATACCATGAATGCACGCACTAAGCAAAGCACGGAGACATCTAGAGCAATAGACGTCCAGTCTTGGTTCTCTTGAGACTGGGGAAATGCAATGCTCTTCAACAGAGTTTGCATTTATCTGATGTGACTTTAAATTGACTGTGGTTATAGTTAAAGTATTGACGAGTAGTGGTCAGCTCCACCACTGTGCTGTTTTCTCACCAGAGGGGGAAGCTATCATCTTCAGACCTGCCAAGGACATCTCGGAGCTGTTCATAGGCCACCATCCGCACTCCTGAGTACACTAGCAGAAGTACAGTAGGGGGTCAATGCAGGGAAGATGATGTGGTTAACTTGCCTGTCAACAAGTCACCATGTACGTAAGTAGTGAGATCAGTCTGGTGTAGGCTACCTATATGTCTGTACACAGCTGGTGTGGCCCCCTGCCACAGTTTAAGGGGACCCTCCTCGCATACAATCCCCAGGGCAGTACCCAGCATCCCTCTGTAGGCCATCTGAGGGCCCCTACCGGGGCCATGCTGTCTGAGGGCCGCTTCGCCCTGGATCTGAAGTCTGGTCTTGGTCAGGTCCAGGGGGAATGTTACTGGAACCGATATTGAGAGAACTGATTTGATCACAGTGACACGGTTCTGTGTAATGTAAAACATTCAGTGTAATTAAATTGTAGAAATTACATTACATTTATTTGAAAATGACCAGTACCCTAAAAGAAGCTGGGAAATATTGGAGAGCACGTATGAGCCTACCCATTTCAGCAACAGTAGCTGCACATGCTGACAAGATGAACTTTGAAACACGAGGCCAATGCGGGACCCCTGGCTTCTCTTCTTGTCCCATTTCGAAATCCTTATGCAACTCTGTGCCTAGCAGTTCGCGATTACTTTGAAAGTAGCTCCCTACACACTATAAAACAAAGACATGCAAATTATCATTAGAGTTCTTGTTTATGCGGAACTCTTTGCACCGTCTTAAATAGTGAAATGACATGCTGCAAATATGACTCGCTGCTTCGCTTGAACGTTTACCTTGCTCTTCTAAAGGACAACAACCTTTAACGAGAGAACAGGAAATGTAGTTTATATGAAGAGAATTTATCGCACAGCCTACTGCATCGGGGCTCTGTCAAACTACATTTCCAGAACAACTTTTCGCGCAATGTTTGCAAAATTACGCTCTGCCCTTATTTTAGCTGATTGGATCAGACTGAGAAAGAGGCCCCGCTCTGGTTGGCTAGTCTTACTGTCATTTCACTATCCGGTTTTGCCTCAAGTGACAGGTGCGTCAACTCACTCGAGAGTCGTCCTAAGGGGTTGTCAGACAGGTATTATGGACGTCATAACTTTGATTCTGTCCCTGGTTATCGTGGCTATTTTAGCGCATCTTTTATTTGGGGGAAATTATCCAAATGCTCCACCATGCATAAAAGGATGGATCCCCTGGTTTGGTGTGGCATTCGAGTTTGGGAAATCTCCTCTTACTTTTATCTCTCAAGCCAGAGATAAGGTAACGTACATCAGGTGGTTGGGCTGTATGCTATTATATATTGTGTTTTCGACCTTACGACCTAATTGTTTATTTGTTAGAATGCTACAGATGTGAATTTGGCCCTCATAATCTCAGAGTTATGATGGGGTGTCAACATCTTGTCTGATGTCTGACTTTGTGATATTGATAATAATTAAAGCTAGCTTCTGCATCTCCTGTAGTATAACGTTACTGTATCCATCCACCTCTCTCTCTCTCTCTCTCTCTCTCTCTCTCTCTCTCTCTCTCTCTCTCTCTCTCTCTCACACACACACACACAAACACAAACAAACAATTTTTATTGATCCAATTTAGCTTGGTTAAATTTAAAATCAAATTGCTGAAATCGCAGAGTACCTTTTGAATGTGTATCTGTGCCTTAGATAGATAGATAGATAGATAGATAGATAGATAGATAGATAGATAGATAGATAGATAGATAGATAGATAGATAGATAGATAGATAGATAGAGGATGCCATGTGGATGTGGCTCCCTCTCATCTCAAAGCCACGTGTCTGTGGGTTCACCTCAACCTGCTGAGCGATACACCCTGACCCTATACACTCTGTGATGGTAGATTTGCTGCGCACATGGCAAGGCAGAATGCTGATATTGCCAAAAAGTACATTAAAATCAAGGAAGGCTGCTACATGCCAAGCTACATGCCAAGCTACATGCCAAGCTACATGCCAAGCTACATGCCAAGCTCAGTTCCACTGTAAAGCTAGGAGCAGTATTTTGTGCCAGTCTGCTCATGGCCTTCTCAACTTTATCACGGTGCCCCAGATTTAGTGGGCTGTGTGATTTAGGCCTATTGAGTCCACTCAGCACAGTAATTTATGTAACTGGGCCTTGGGGAGCTAGTTAGAAGCATGCGCTGACCCTATTGATGCAAACCTTTGTGAAGGGAAATTACTGGTGTGCCAGGGTTTTTTTTTTTTTCATTTGGATGGGTGGCCAAGTTGTATGAATGGGGTATATGAAGTCTCACACTATTGTTATTCAGATGAGCATTCCAGTGATACATTGGCAGTTTGGTTGTTTTGTTGTTCAGCTGGATGTTAATACTATGTAGTACTCATGTTTCAACCTGTTTCAACCTGTTTCACTCCCTCATGTTTTATTGATCCAATGTCAAAGTTGATTCTGAGAAACACTGTCAGACTCCCTCATTAGGACTGTTGCTGCCATCATGCTTTATCCATTTGTTTACATAATCTTGTACAGAAAATAAAACTACCAGGTCTGTTTTCTTATCAAGGCAACATTATAATGACTATTTGTATTTTCCAGTATGGACCTGTCTTCACTGTTGTCGCTGCTGGCAAGCGATTGACCTTTCTGAGCCTTCATGAAGACTTCCGGACATTTTTCATGTCCAAAGATGTGGATTTTGAGCAGGCAGTTCAAGAGCCTGTCCATAACACAGGTGGGGTTTTACTGTGTGTGTTACAGTTTCCTGTGCCGAAACGTTAGTTCTGGAGCTGACACTGTTCTCCCATGACTTTGGCCTTCGCTGATCCACTTGCCAGTGGTTCCAGCTTTCTCCTTTTTTCCAGCTTTTTTTGTAGCGGTAGTAAATAATAAAATGTGTTCTCTGTTTTTCTCTGTTTTCAAGAGACATTAATGATCGATGGATTCTTGAAAGTGTCTTGCAAGTGTATATGGAAAGATACAGTATATCACCTCTATACATTATTCATGTTCTATCTATAAAGCTCATAAAACATTATGAATAGACTATCTATTTTTTTTACACTGATACGGAGCAGCTCACTGACTGTTACAATAATAGATGCTTCAAGCTGAATGGATTCAATACACTTTACTTCACTTTAGTTATGTCCAAATGGGTTTCAAAGTGTCATGCGGACAACACAACAACAACACAATAGAAACATAACCAACAGCATAATACAGCAATGTATTTTTCTCTCTGTAGCTTCCATCAGCAGGGAGAGTTTCTATAAGTTCCACCCAGCATGCAACACTCTGATCAAGGGCCGTCTGACCCCAGGCAACGTGGCCCAGCTGACTGACCACCTGTGTGAGGAGTTCAACGACCACTTGGAGACGCTGGGGGACCAGGGCTCTGGGGGACTCAATGAGCTGGTCAGGTAAACTACAGTGTCCTGGGACCCTATACTCTGTCCTGACTCTGTATCATTAATCTCTTATGGAGAGGAGGGAGAGGTATGGCGAGTGTTCAGTAGGTATGAAACAGGAAAACATTTTGAAAAAACAAGTGGTAGGAGTGTAATGATTATTATAATGAGGTTAACTAGCATTAGAATACTGTAACTGGCTGTACGCTGAGGTTGTTTTCAGAAGGCTGATCAACCCCTGGCATGTGTAGAACCTCCTATGTATCCTTCTCTAATGAGTAATATACTGTAGTGTGCTGCCAATCCTTTGTCCTGTCCTACCACACCTATAGTTCAGGTGTCAAGAGTTATATTTCACAGCTGAAATAATATTACCTTTAGTGGAAGAACTACCTAAACCAGAAGTTCTGGATTGATGGACATGACAGGAAGAAATAATTATGAAACATGTCAGGAGATAAAGGACTATTATGCACTTCTTACATTTGATTGGCTCATAATTTAACAGCATGGTCCATTATGCACTATTACCCTGCAATTACACACAGCTTTTCACACACATACACATCTGGTTAGATTATCACTCAGACAACACATGTATATCTGGTTAGATCATCACTCAGACAACACATATACATCTGGTTAGATCATCACTCAGACAACACATATACATCTGGTTAGATCATCACTCAGACAACACATGTATATCTGGTTAGATCATCACTCAGACAACACATATACATCTGGTACGATCATCACTCAGACAACACATATATATCTGGTTAGATCATCACTCAGACAACACATATATATCTGGTTAGATCATCACTCAGACAACTCTAGAACCATTTTATGTTGTTTTTTTTTAAAAACAATAGAAGAAGAAAAGTTTTAGCTGAATTCCTGGTGATCTTACAGTGGTGAGTCTCATAATGATTTTTCCCCAATGTAATCCTTACACAGCAGTATCTAAAGCCCTCTGACCAGACTGACCAGTAGCCTCTATAATAGTCATTGACTAGTCTCTCCTCTCATGTTGGACAGGGCCGTAATGTACCCTGCTGTGATGAATAACCTACTGGGGAAGTATAACTCTCCAGGCAGTCCCTTTACCATGGAGCAGTTCCAGGAGAAGTTTGCCATCTACGACGAGGGCTTTGAGTACGGCTCCCAGCTACCAGACATGTTCCTCAGGTCAGTGTGGCACAGGCCTGGTTACTCTGATACTTAGTTCCTGTCTTCAAACTAATGTAGTAGGTGGGTGGGTGAATGGAATGGGATATTTCATTGTGTACATTGCTTGTAATATAAGACAATATAGATTGGACCAATATACTGTATATTTTTATTGGACTTCGGCCCCTTGGCTAATATGAGTTTGAAAAAATAAACAGATGAACCCAATTACCCCCACTGTTATGGAAGCAGTATAGTGTTTATTTACTAAGAACTACATGCTTATAGCAAATCCCAGGAAGTTGAGGTCAAAACCTCTGTGTTGAGATGTACAGTACAGTTGGCCTATCTCAGAATAAACATGTTGATTTAGGTAAAAAGCCACCTTTATTGACATAGTGTGGATGTGGTACTCATGTAAGGTACAAGGTAGCCTTGGAAACCAAGCCAATAGTCAAGTAAACGAGACAGGGTTTTGGAAGGTTAGCCTCGCAAGACTAGGTACAAGGCAACAGCACTGTATGTTTTCAAAATAGTTTTATTTTTTGGGCAGGGAATGGGCCAGTTCCAAACGCTGGCTTCTGTCCCTGTTGGGGAACATGGTGGTCAAAGCAGAGGATGATGAGACATCCAGTGAAACAGGCAACAGGGTGAGTCCTGTCTTTAAATAGAGAACAATACTGTTTTAAATGTTGGATGATTATAGTATGATCTGAATGAATGGATGATTCATTTGCATATTGGACATTTGACATTTTGACATCGAGTCGTGCCTCATAACTCAACAGTTGGGGACTAACATTATGTCATTTTAATTTAAACATTTCGCCAAGGTTGTCTTCCGTAGATGGATGCAATGATAATTCTTTATGGGACAAGATGCACTTTTTACCCACCTTGGCAGTTGTCCCAGTTAGGATATGAATCATATTGTCACTCGTTCGTTGTCAGCCATAAAGATTCTCCATATTTCATCTTGATAAAGGCTTCTGAATGATGAACGGTCATTGGACCAGAACAGCACCTGTCCCAGCCAGCTAAGATTGATAGCTGCTCACTTTTGATCTTACTGATGTTCTTGGCCTGCGTACTGGTGTTCTAACTTCTAGTTAGCGTAATATTTGGCTCATTAATGTGTAAATAATGTGACAATAGATACTATCGTATACTCGTATAGTGAAACTTCCAAGGGGATGAAATGTATAAGGTCTGTTGTATTTAGCCTAACCTCATTCTAAATTATTGTATGTATGGCATTTTTGCAGACATTACTGCAACACCTTATCACCTTAATCACAGATAAATTCCTGCCCAACTATGGATTACTGATGTTATGGGCATCGCTTGCCAATGCAATTCCAGTGAGTAATTTACTTATTTTTATGAATTCGATTTATTATAGCTATTATAGCTACTCTACACCTACATCACCTGAGTTTTTAATCTGTCAGATACTGTAGTTAATTGGCATTTAAACTGGTTTGATTGGAGATATCACAATTATATTTGATATAAAATGTCTTTGTTCTTTAGATTACCTTCTGGGCTGTAGCCTTCATCTTGTCCAATCCCACAGTTTACCAGACAGCCATCGTTCAGATCAATGCAGCATTCAAAGATCAAGGTGTGACCTACAGTACACACACTCTCTCCTCTGCTTTATAGCCTCCTGCTGACACATGCTAATCTAACCTGCTGTTCCTGGTGACCCGGGGTAGACTGGGCTATTGTGGAGGATGTAGTATTTTACCTTGGCGATGAATGAAGTGTGGTTTGGCTGAGTAAACTTATAGCTGCTTCTCAGCATTAAATTATGGTGTTATTCCCCTGGTGTTAACATGGCTGGAAATCTTAACACATAAAATGGAAGATGAAGCAGTGCTGTAATTTCACTACATTGTCTCTCCCTCTCGTTTCACCTCTGACTATGTCCCTAACCCTCCAGTAGGTGGCAGCAGTAGCTCAACAATTACCTGGCACACTTTCAAAGGCAGAAGTCCTGTTTCTAGGGAGTTGCTCAGTGGTTTCAGTAATCCGAGAAGAAACTATATTAATGTCATAGTAATTAAGAGAATTTTCAATAATCAACCCTTTTGAGACTTTCAATTATACTTACATATTCATATTTCCTAATAAAATCCCACGGAATCCTAATGGGTCTGATATCTAATCATACCTGCTCAGTGACGCATACTAAAACAGCACAGGTTCTTCTCATAAGCTCAGTGGTAGACAGTTGTATCTTATCAGTAGGTGTGTGTGTGGGAGTGTGTGCTTGTGTGTATATCTCACCACGTGTGTCTGTTCGTCCCACTGTGTGTGTGTCCATGACAGACACCAGGAAGACCAGGGTGACGGCTGAAGAGCTGCAACAGATGCCCTATGTGAAGTGGTGCATCCTGGAAGCCATTAGGCTTCGGGCCCCTGGAGCCATCACACGCAAGGTGGTCAGACCCCTCAGGATACAGGTGGGCCTCCTGACCCCTGATAGACTCTGAAATAAGCTTTTTCAAGCCTCTACATCGCCTCAAAGTCAATCCTTAATTTCCATAAATGGTACAGTACAGTATATGTAAAGTGCTGTGCATGTGTGTATTCCTCTCTTCCAGAACTACATAATTCCACCAGGGGACTTGTTAATGGTGTCTCCTTACTGGGCCCATCGGAACCCACATTATTTCCCTGAACCAGAGGAGTTCAAACCGGTAAGTACTAGACCTACCATATTTACCTTAAATGATATGGGATATTAACCTAATGATGAAGTGGATGCTCTCAAGTCAGTATTTCAACTTGGTGGGGCAACAGTAAATGCGTGGAAAGGGAGCGAGTTTGATATTTTAGGGCAAACACAACCGCCCTTCACACACAAGAGTTGTTTATGTAGCAATGTCTTTTGCATTTTTCATGCCTGTGTCTGTGTGTGTGTGTGTCTGGCGTTAATTTTTATCAGCCTCCCGTGAGAGCCAGGCCAGAGCGTGCGTCAGCTCAGGCTTCCGACAGAGATGTAATGTAAAATGAATGACATGCTCGGCGGTGGGGTGGGTTGGGGGGGGACATAACATTTATCACCGCAATTAACTTCCTCTACTGTTGGTTAGTATCCCCCTACCTGCAGACAGAATAAATGCACTTGTGTCTTCCACAGGAGTGCATTCCAGGGTCACTGACTATCTCTCGCTCACTCTTCTCTCTCGAAAACAGACTAAATATTTCAAGCACCACATGCCTACGCTGCTGCAGTATGAATGGGATTTATACGTTTGAGAGGGTTGGTAAATAATGCTATTTTCTCCTCATGCTTCAACAGTGCGGATGAGGGTGCTTGAAAACCACGGCACGTATTTAGCCACTTGACATTTTCCGGAGAGGAGAGCTTTATTTCTGCTTCTGTGACATTACAGAGTAGGTCAAGGGTCTGGGTTGTGAGGTAAACTGCAGCAATGGTCAGAGACTGCAGGTGGTTTAGTGAGTCAATGCCTTTTATCATCTTCAGTGAGGTTGTTGTGTTTTGGTATGAAAGGTGTTGAGTGAATAACCTATAGTAACCGCTTGGGTCTATACAATGGTTTGTGGCGCATAATGGGTTGTGGACCATAATGGGTTGTGGACCATAATGGGTTGTGGACCATAATGGGTTGTGGACCATAATAGTTTGTGGACCATAATGGGTTGTAGACCATAATGCGTTGTGGACCATAATGGGTTGTGGACCATAATAGTTTGTAGACCATAATGGGTTGTGGACCATAATGGGTTGTGGACCATAATAGTTTGTGGACCATAATGGGTTGTAGACCATAATGGGTTGTAGACCATAATGGGTTGTGGACCATAGTGGGTTGTGGACCATAATGGGTTGTGGACAATAATGGGTTGAAATGACTGGTTGAAATCCATTCACTGCTCCAAATGTAACATTAAAACGTTCAAAGCAATCCAAACTTCCGTGTTCATGTGGTTTAAAATAGTATACATCTGCCTGAGGCCCTTTGCTAGGATATAAATAAAGCTGATGTTTTTTCTAAAATAATATCTCTTCTCTCTTCCCACAGGAACGATGGGAGAAGGCAGATTTAGTAAAGAATGTCTTCTTGGAAGGGTTTGTGGCATTTGGAGGAGGCCGAAACCAGTGCCCAGGAAGGTTAGAAAAACAGACATTATGATTTTGTCTTCAGAACACACACTAGAGCAGCTACTACCATCCTGCTTGTATCCGTTCTCTCAATCACTTTGAAATCCAGCTAAGTAGTATTGAATCTGTCAAAGACACTGAATAATGCTTTGCGTTGGCACCAAATGGGTATTTAGAGATATCGTATTAGATATGGCTTCTATGTTTGATTTTGGGGACGCTTTTTTTCCTTTGCAGGCTATTCTAGCCCTATTTTGCACCAGTAAAATAAGCATGGAAAGCTATTTGTAAAGTTCAATATCACACAGACCACAGGCATATTATGTGGGTACTACAATATTATTATTGCTGGTGTGTCTTACCCTGTCCTCCAGCCTCCTGCTGTGTCTGTCAGTGTCTCTGGGGAGGTGGCTAGCTTGGGGCTCTTGGTTTGTATAGTTTGTATGGCTGTGCTGCATTGTTGCCCCTGAATGTCAAGCCTCGGGTCCTCTGGGGCCCTGACTGGAACATCAGCGGTGGCCCAGAGGACAGAGCGGCCGGGTGCGGCCAGGGGGTGGTGTGACGTAAGCAGGAAAAGATCAAGGCATGTTCCCAGCTGCACAGCAGGATCAAAGACACGAGCAGTCTGTAGAGTGGGACTGACCTGTGACCCCCTTCTCTAGGACACACACAGACACAGACACATAGTCATACACTATGCATACTTAGACATGCTGAAAGAAAAAGCAATTATATGCAATTACTTATCTGCCGTCCTTGAATATGTGCCTCTGCATTAACTCAAGCAGAGAAAGGATACTTTGTCAGTTGCACTGAGCAGACAGGCTACAAAGTAAACCTTTGCGTTGGCCCACTAGCGCTCACTCACCACTGAATCTCATTGTCATGCTGGAGCTAGCATCCTGCATCTCAGTGGTTAATTCACACAGGAGGCCGCTGAAATGATCACTTAGCCAGGGTACACCGGTGGGAGGGAGGAGAGGGGAGAGAGGGGAGGGAGAGAAGAGAGGAGGGAAGGGAGAGGAGAGAGGAGGGGAGGGGCGAGAAGAGGGGGAGGGGGAGAGGGGAGGGATGGCAGAGGAGAGAGGGGAGAGGGGATAAAGGAGGGAGGGGAGAGAGGAGGGGCGAGAGGAGTGGAGAGGGGAGGGAGGGGAAAGGAGGGAGGGGAGAGGGGAAGGGAGAGGGGAAGGGAGAGGGGAGAGAGGAGGGAGGGAGGGGGGGCGAGAGGAGGGGAGAGAGGAGGGAGGGGAGAGAGGGGGGCGAGAGGAAGGGAGAGGGGAGGGAGGGGAGGGAGGGGAGAGAGGAGGGGAGGGGGGAGAGGAGGGGAGAGGGGAGGGAGGGGAGAGAGGAGGGAGGGGAGAAATGGGGGGCGAGAGGGGAGGGAGGGGAGAGAGGAGGGGAGGGGAGAAAGGAGGGGAGGGGGGAGAGGCACAGAAATAACTCTGGGGAGCATACCGTGTATGACACTCCCATATTTAATTCTTCTCATCCACTAATCCAGTCTAGTTTGATTCTGATGATTTTAGGAGATTGGCCTTGTGTCTGCATCACTGACTCACAGCAGTCACAGGGTGCTCCTGAAGCAGTCTTCAAGGTTATGATCACTGATAAAGACCAGCACACAGCTTTTTCTTAATATATCACCATTTGTTGATGTTTGTTTAATGTTAGTCACGTGTTTTTAATTGTATCAACAGGTGGTATGCCATAATGGAACTCCACATGTTTGTTGCCTTGATTCTCTTCAAGTATGATTTCACACTCATGGACCCGTTGCCTAAACCTGTACGTTTGCAGACCAGTTTCTCATTTTATGGGACTTTGAAAACATACATTAATTTAAATACTAATATTGAAGTCTCTGAAGTGAAATACTGTAGTGCACAAATACCAATGACTTCATATCTATACTTTTCTCCTCTCGCCAGAGCAACCTCCATCTGGTAGGGACCCAGCAGCCTGAGACCCCCTGCACAGTGCAGTACAGACACCGCAGCCTGAGACCCCCTGCACAGTGCAGTACAGACACCGCAGCCTGAGACCCCCTGCACAGTGCAGTACAGACACCGCAGCCTGAGACCCCCTGCACAGTGCAGTACAGACACCGCAGCCTGAGACCCCCTGCACAGTGCAGTACAGACACCGCAGCCTGAGACCCCCTGCACAGTGCAGTACAGACACCGCAGCCTGAGACCCCCTGCACAGTGCAGTACAGACACCGGTAGAACTACCCTGCCCAGCCACACAAGTGAAATGTGCTCTGCAATCCTGCCCAAACAAAGAAAGTAGAGAAGTTGATGGTTTTATCAATGGAGCTACTTTCAGGAAGTTATTTATTTAAAAAAGTTACTTCATTACTTCTGAAAATGCAGGAGAAATGGTGGAACTGTCTTCAAATGAATTGGCATTAAATAAGTGTTATAATTTCCCTCTTTATTATTTTCACCCCACCAAGAGTTTTTCTAACCCCACATGCTCCCTTCCTGCCCAGTCCAACCTATGTACTTACCATCTTATATATGGTATCTTCATATGGCGTCATACCTCACTTGATGAATACAGTCCGAGGTTGCTTTGCCTCAATATAGGCCTACTATAACTGGGTTGTCTTAATAAAAGGTTAAATAAAATTAAATATATAAAGACATTTATATTTTTACACCATATGATGTAGGCTTAAGTTTCTCTCTTATTTCTACTAGTATAGACTATCTCAAGGCCAGCCTGCTCTTAGATGCCTGAATCAAATACAAACTGTTCTAAAGTGCGAAATCAGTGTGAGCCGAGTAGAAAAGAATGTTCATCAATCGGCCCCTGAGATTGTCAGGGATGGCCATTAGTGGACAGTGGTCTATTCTAATCTGTCAGGTCACTTGTTGAGACTTGTTTACAAGAGGAAATATGTCTGCCTAATTAAATGGTCCTGTTGATGTGGGAGAAAAGTGATGATTAGAAAGTTAGGCTACCGGACACACTTAAATGTTTTATGTGACAGACCATCATTTGTTTGCTTTTTCATTAATAAATTATTGATAGATAGCCTGTGTTCATTCATGCACTCATTAAATGCACTGACAGTCTTTGGGTATGCATTTCAAAATGGTGATGACCATAGGCCTGTTCAATTAATAAACATGCGTAACCTATCATGACTGCAATAAATTGTCGTAACACATGTTTGATTTGATTAGATATGAAGCCAGCAAACACCCGCCCGCAACGACGCGTGATAGGCTACCTGATGAAAGCGCGACAACATCCATCCCAAAGGCTCGCGAAACCTCTGACGTAGACTCCACCTTTAATAATTTGTAGTTTTTTTTTAGACACTCCGCTCCCTGGTAGACTATTGGTCAAATAATGCCCCCTGTGGACATAGCTGTATTTCATTACTGGGTAACAAACATCATTTGGATGCCGGAGGCCAGTCATTGGTGAGTCAAGCTGTCTGCAAAAACGTCAGGAGATTATCGGCGCGCAGCTGGAATGCAAGGTTGATTCACAAAGAAGAGTGAGTTAGAGAGACAACGCCGAAGACACCAGTCGGACCGATACACACCGCACAGGTAGAGAGCGAAGCGATCGCGACTCCGGTTTCGGCATATCGCGTTTCTATGTGGACAATTGACAGTAGCCTATGCAAACAAGTGTGTCGCTTGCGTTGCATTGAAGCTGTGGGGTGGATAGGGTAGTGGGTGTCAGCGGGTGGAAAAGTGCTCTAACTTGCAAGCGAATGACTTTCACCGAGTCTTGAATAGCGGTTACATTGGGATTTTGTTAGCGATGATGATGATGATGATGATGGAACTGTCATGTCCCGTCCCCCAAAATGGGCAGATTTTAGGCTAACGTCGACTGTATGATTTTCTTTAAATATAAATATATTTAGTTGAGCCGTCCATTTAAGTCGCATGGCAATTTTAGAGGTTATGTAGCCTAACTCCTTTCACTCAATTTAACCCCTAGGACACTTTAGTGACAATAACAATTTCTGAGACCGAAAGACCAGCTGTCAACGCAACGCGTCTCTTTGAACATCATGACAGGCACTCTTGACTTTACAAGCAGTTTAAAAACCTCCAAATACTTATACTTATTCATCTTGAATTATTATTCGACATCCTACTAGAAAAGTACCCTACATGTAGCCAATAGATGTATAACATTGATAGATTATATAGGACCTGAGGTAGGCTATCAGGTGTGAGGTATGATTCGGTTGTTTCCACAATTCTTCCCCATGAGAAAGTTGTGTTGTTCGACAGGGCAAAGAGCGTTCCCTCCAGACAGGCTCCCTCTGACACCAACAGGTTGCTATTGGTTAAATCTCTGCAGATATGACTCATTGAAAGTCTGAATGAATATGTCTGCCTCATATTGCTGTATTATTGATCAAACTGTTGCATACACTGTCAGTAACTAGCTGAGAATTCTGAAGTAGATTTAGCATAGAATACATTCAGTAAGCAATATTGCATGCCACTGTAACTATTGAAGCCTACATGTTTTTCCTCTGCAGCTTGATATGATTGATGGTATGTTAGTAACTTCTTTCATCAGATGTTTTTCTGAACAAAAGGTTATCATTATCAAGCCATATGGTGCTGGCTGCATCACTATCCATCCATCCATCCATCCCTCCCTCCATCCATCCATTCATTTCTTTCTTTCTTTCTTTCTTTCTTTCTTTCTTTCTTTCTTTCTTTCTTTCTTTCTTTCTTTCTTTCTTTCTTTCTTTCTTTCTTTCTTTCTTTCTCTCTTTCTCTCTTTCTCTCTCTCTCTCTCTCTCTCTCTCTCTCTCACTTGCTCTCTGTGTGGGCAGATAACCATGTTTCACCGATGAGATCAGTGAAATGGAACAAGTGACAATTGGAATGTTCCACAATAGGCCAATCAATATAGCCTAATGATTTTAGTTATTGACCTTGTGGTGTTTTCGATGTTACTTGCCTCTTAGTTAGGATAGTTAGTTTGTAGAGCAATAATTTGATGGTCCATTGATTTCATTCATAATGAGAGATTATTCTGAATATTTGGAAAGTACAGTGCTTAATGTTTTCAATCTAATCAGCCATCTTTCATCTGAGATTATGAGTAAACAAGCACACAGGCGACTAACGGGAGTGGCATGGAGAGACAGACTGCTGCACATCAAAAGCTGTTGACTCACAGTTCTGAATGCATTATTCTATTCTCTGGACCTGTTCCACTCTGACTGTCAAACCCAAACCCATATTCTCTTCAGCAGAGACAGCAGAGACATAAATGTGTGTGTGTGTGTGTGTGTGTGTGTGTGTGTGTGTGTGTGTGTGTGTGTGTGTGTGTGTGTGTGTGTGTGTGTGTGTGTGTGTGTGTGTGTGTGTGTGTGTGTGTGTGTGTGTGTGTGTGTGTGTGTGTGTGTGTGTGTGTGTGTGTGTGTGTGTGTCTGTCAGTCAGGGGAGAATGACTGCCCCCTCCCATTGAAGCCATGGAAGTTCAAGGCCGACGGCGATACTGCAGGCATTGTTAGCAGAAAACAGGATCTCCGTGGTGAATCTTCCTGTAAATAATGTAAATATAATGTTTTATTGAAGACCATAATTACTTCTAATACACCAGATGTACTGTAAGTCCTTGAAAAGATTATAAATTAATTGCACACAGAAGAAGTTATAAGGATAATTTAGTTCCTAATGGCAGCCTGCAGTACCCTGGTCGGCCTTCAACTTGAGTTAATCAATGAGAGGGGAGAGCACTGAGCTAGCCTGCGCATGTTATGTCTCCATGAGACGCCATCACAGATAGAACAGTGAGCCAGATATTTCACCGTATGTATAAATGTGAAGCATACGGTTGGTGTTTCCACTCACTACCAAATATGGTGATGAGAGGAAGCCCAGTGGCCGGAAGTGGGAGAAGATGAAGCGAGATGGATTTTTTTCGACATTCGGCAAATTTTCTCCTCGATGAAACATTTGATCTCCTTACAGTTTTCAGTTTCCAAAACTAGAACCTGTAACAAACAGAATGGACTGTGTTTTGTAGACTTTACCCTTTGGCAAAGTTTCAAAAAATTGTGTTGTTTAGAAGGATTGCACACGAGCACTTCACAGAGTAGGCGTTCCCTAACAGAAATATGCTAAATAAATGCTAGAACAGGCCAATAGGATCTCACTGGCTCGTGCTTGGCTCTGCCCACCTCCTTGCTTATTCTGCCCACTATGATTAATTTGCTCCCATTAGAAACGACAGGCTCTGGTCTATCTTGGGCTAGTTATAACCATTTTTGACGCCATCTTAACCGACTTCATTTGGCTTCAATGCGCTATTGAGTCTTCACATAGGAATGAATGTTACTTGATCGATGGCTTTGTCCGTTCATATATACAGGCGTGTGTGCATGCGAGAGAGAGAGCGTGTGTGTGTGTGTGTTTTTGTTTTGGCTCTCTAACAACCTTGTCTCAGACCACAGGGCACACTGCTGATATTGAAATGAAATAGGGCCCTGCCTGTCTGGAACACTTCAATTTAATCAAGTGCCCCAGCAAACTGTGGATTTCACTAGTGTTGCAGTTATTTATAACAGCGTTTACACAGGCCAGGAATGATCCAGACAGCCACAGTCGCTATCTATAGCCTTTTGTGTGTGTGTTTGTGTGTATGTATATGTTTGTGTGTGTCCACTGTCCATAACAGTGTGTGTATGTCACGAGTGATGTGCTGATCCTAAAATAGCCAGGGGATGTGTGTGAGTATGAGGCTGCTGGTGCCAGTGGACTGGACGTGTCAGGGTGTATTAATGACGGGGAAACCGTGACAAGCCCCTCATTCCTTCACTTCTCCATATCTCCTTCTCACCTCCACCTCCCTCTTTTGTATCTGTTCTACTCCTACACTCCACCTCTCTCCATCCTCCACTCTCCCCTCTCACCCTCCAATCCTCCTCTCCTCCATTTCTCCTCTCCTCCATCCCTCCTCCTTCCATCCTCCACTCCTTCCATCATTACACCTTTCTTTCACCTAACCTTTTGGCAGAGTATTAGTGACCTGGGCCAGAGGTTAACATCTGTTGGCTGGGGTTTGGAGAGGTTAACTCTCTCTATTCTCTCTCTCTCTATTCTCTCTCTATTCTCTCTCTCTCTCTCTCTCTCTCTCACTTAAATTCACTTTATTGGCATGACGCAACAATGTACATATTGCCAAAGTATCATACATCATTTATTTTTTATTTATTTATTATTATTTTTACTTGTTCGAATTTGGGGAAGTGACTCTCTCTGATAGTTTTATATTTTTGACATTTTGTCAGGAAATGCAGCTCTGTCTCTGGTTCTGCTGTGGTGCAGTGGTTGCACAGCCTTTCCTCTACAGGGAGCCAGGTTTTCCTGTGTCTACCCTTCTCAATAGCAAGGCTGTGCTCGCTGAGCCTGTACTTTGTCAAGGTTTTCCTGAGGTTTTGATCAGTCACCATGGTCAGATAGTTTGCCATGGTGTACTGTCGATTTAGGGCCAAATAGCACTGTATTTTGCTTTGTGCGTGTGTTTTCCAATAGGTAATGTAGTTTTGTTTTAGATGTTTTGTAATTTGGTTCATTCTGATTGATTGGTTGTTCTGGTCCTGAGGCTTCAGTGTGTTAGTGGAACAAGTTTGTGAACTCAGCCCCCGGACCAGTTGGATGAAGGGACTCTTATCTTTGCTCAACTCTTGGTATTGCAGGGCTTGGTAATGATATGAGAGGGGGTCACTGTGTCTTAGGTGTTTCCAAAACTTAATTGCTCTTTTTTGAGTTTTTAATATTAGTGGATATCGGCCTAATTCTGCCCTGCATGCATTGTTTGTAGTTTTCCTCTGGACATGTAGGAGAATCTTACAAAGTTCCGCGTGCAAGGTCTCAATGGGATGTTTGTCCCAGTGGGTAAAATCTTGTTTTGTAAGTGGACCCCACACCTCACTGCCATAGAGTGCGATTGGTTCAATCACGCATTTAATTAGTTTTTGCCAAATTGTAATAGGTATTTCAATTTGGATTTGTTTTTTAATGGCGTAGAATGCCCTGCATTCTTTGTCTCTCAGTTTGGTTTTATTCCCTGGGATCTGGAATTTGTCTGGAAAATCATTATTTTGGTCTTTTTGGGGTTTACTGTCAGGGCCCAGGTCAGGTCCTCTCTCTCTATTCTCTCTCTCTCTCTCTCTCTTTCTCTCTCTCTTTCTCTCTCTCTCTCTCCCTATTCTCTCTCTCTATTCTCTCTCTCTATTCTCTCTCTCTCTATTCTCTCTATTCTCTCTCTCTCTCTCTCTCTATTCTCTCTCTAGATAATGAACAAAAGTGAAATAAACAATACAAATTAACAGTAAACATTGCACTCACAGAAGTTCCAAAAGAATAAAGACATTTCAAATGTCATATTATGTCTATATACAAAGTTGTAACAAAAGGGAGAATAAATAAACACAAATATGTGTTGTATTAACAATGGTGTTTGTTCTTCACTGGTTGCCCTTTTCTTGTGGCAGCAGGTCACACATCTTGCTGCTGTGATGGAACACTGTGGTATTTCACCCAGTAGATATGGGAGTTTATCAAAATTGGGTTTGTTTTCAAATTCTTTGTGGATCTGTGTAATCTGAGGGAAAGATGTTTCTCTAATATGGTCATACATTTGGCAGGAGGTTAAGAAGTTTCAGCTCAGTTTCCACCTCATATTGTGGGCAGTTTGCACATAGCCTGTCTTCTCTTGAGAGCCAGGTCTGCCTACGGTGGCCTTTCTCAATAGCAAGGCTATGCTCACTGAATCTGTACATAGTCAAAGTTTTTCTTAAGTTTAGGTCAGTATTCTGCCACTGTGTACTCTCTGTTTAGGGCCAAACAGCGTTCTAGTTGTCTCTGTTTTTTTTGTTAATTCTTTCCAATGTGTCAAGTAATTATCTCTCTCTCTCTATTTCGCTCTCTCTACCTCTCACTGTCTCTCTGTGTTGTTGTTTCAACTTCCTGTGGAGGTGCACTGTTTTAGAAGTCATCAGTGGTTGTGAGAACAGAGTGAGCAGCGAGAGGTGTGAAAAGACTCTAAGCCAGGCTCTATAGCCTAACAACACTTTCCACTCCGTGGTTAGGGAATTAATTATGTCAGGTGTACTTCAGATATATGGGGACCAAGATAACCAAGATGTCATAGTAGAACAACCTGTAAGGTTAAGGCCTCAGAACACATGTGTAATTCGAGAACAAGAGCTAGAGATACGGCTAGTCCTGCCCTGCTGATTTGTGTGCATTTAACAGAGTGTGAGCTCCATATTGAGTTACATCAGTGATCTCTCTCTCTCTCCGCTCTCGCTCTCTCTCTCTCTCTCTCTCTCTCTCTCTCTCTCTCTCTCTCTCTCTCTGTAGCCATGAAGGGGGAGCATTTATTTTCCAACCTGAGAAACGCCACGTTCTACCAGCGGGTCTACCTACTGGGGGGCGAGGAGCTGCTGGTACTGCAAAGCACTGTGGGACATCCCGCGCTGGGCGACAGCTTCCACCAGATCACCGACTTTAACGACCTGCCCACCTCCCTTTTCGCCTGCAACGTGGACCAGTCGGTGTTTGAGGATCAGGAGGGGAAGGTAAGGCCAAACCACTCTCTTCTTATTCACAGGGGAGAGAGTTGCACAATGCCCCCCTTCTATTTTCACTCTAGTTGGTTCTCCTGTTTGGCCTCTTATCTAAGGAACAGTGATTCTAGGTGAAGGTCACATGACCTTGTTTGTCCTCCTGGTCCAATGCTTCCACAACAGATCTTGTTATCTATCCTGTGATTGTTTCCTTGTTACTGTATTTATTGGTGCCCTCTGGTCCCCATGGTAATGAGTTGATTCATCTCAGTGGGGCGGTTTATCTTCTGAATAAATTAAATAAAAGTCTTATTGAGGGCAATTTGCTCTTCGCAAAAAAACACAGCAAATATCTCTCTGACCTACTGTACTCCACTCTGTGGATGCCTGGCAGCCATTTTCTCAATGTATCTGGTATGCTGATTGGTGTCATGTCTCCCTGGCTGTCTTCGTACTCATAAACCACCATAACCCGGGGTTGGACTGTCAGGCCTGTTATGTCATCCAGTTCACAGCTGAAGGTGAGATCAAAAGCAGCCATTCTGATGGGGGCTGGTCGGCCACTGTACCTCTAGCAATTTTTTTTTTTACCTTTTATATTTTTTACCAGTTAAGAACAAATTCTTATTTACAATGACGGCCTACCTACAGGGACAGCCATAGTAGTATGGCGCCCCTGGTGAAAATTAGGACACACATCGACAGGTTTTCACCCTGTCAGCTTGGAGATTCAATCCAGCAACCTTTTGGTTACTGGCCCAACGCTCTGACCACTAGGCTATCTGCTGCCCTATACATTATTTTGACTGCTATCTTGGTAAGCAGTGGTTTTGATATGTGGCTGAGGAGGCCTAATGGATGTCCACAGGGCCATATAACTTGTCTGAAGTACTCAGGAGATCACTGATCATAGCAACGAATGAATGAATGACTGATCTCTTGCATGTCATCGCTCACAAACATGATGTTCTTAAAGAGACGGCGTACAATTTTCAATGTAATGTATCAGCGTACAGTTTGAGACCAGGGCACAGACAACGTTTGGAATAACAAATGTTTATATACCAACAGGGGGCAGACAAAAGACAGGTCAGGGGCAAGCAGAGTTCGGTAATCCAGAGTAGTGGGGCAAAGGTACAAAACGGCAGGCAGTCTTAGGGTCAGGGCAGGCAGAGTTCGGTAATCCAGAGTAGTGGGGCAAAGGTACAAAACAGCAGGCAGGCTCAGGGTCGGGGCAGGCAAGGAAATGTCGAAACCGGGAAACCAAGAAAACAGGCACTTTAGAGAGAGAGGAGTAAAGGGGGAAAACGCTGGTAGGCTTGATGAACAAAACGAACAGGCAACAGCCAAACATAGAACACAGGGATAAATACACTGGAGATACTGAGGAAGATGGACGACACCTGGAGGGGGGTGGAGACAAGCACAAAGACAGGTGAAACAGATCAAGGTGTAACAGTACGGATGGTCTCGGGCTCCCGGGTGGTTCCCGTGGGGCTATAGCGGCGAGACAGTGCATCCGCCTTAATGTTCTTGGACTCCGGCCAGTAGGAGAGGGAAAAGTTTAACTGGGTAAACAGCAGGGCCCACCTCGCTTGCCTGTTGTTGAGGCGCTCCAACGGCAACTTCACCACGAGGAGTTCCTGATTCCCCACGTCGTAGTTCCTCTCCGTGGTGTTGAGGCGGTGAGAGAAGAAGGCACAGGGATGCAGCTTAAGGTCCTGGGAAGAACGTTGGGACAGGACAGCCCCCACTCCGATATCCGAAGCATAGGACTCCACCACGAACTGACGGGAAGGGTCAGGATGAATTAATATAGGGGCCGTGGTGCTAAAGGTCCCTAAACGCCCGGTCAGTGGCCGTGGACCACGTGAACGGAACCTTGGTGGAGGTGAGTTTAGACAGGGGGAGGCCAGGGTGCTGTACCCATGAATAAAGCGGCGATAGAAATGGGCAAACCCCAGGAAGAGTTGCAGCTGGACCCTGGACCCGGGTTGAGGCCAGTCTACCACCGCTCTCACACTTTTCTGCCATTACAAACAGTTGATTCTCCAGAAGGCGCTGGAGATCCTGTCGTACGTGGAGCACATGCTCTTGAGGAGAGCGAGAGAAGACGAGGATGTCATCAATGTACACGAAGACGAACCTGTTCAACATATCGCAGAGGACATCATTCACCAGGGCCTGGAACACAGAAGGGCCGTTGGTGAGGCCGAAAGGCATGACCAGATACTCATAGTGGCCGCTGGCCGTGTTGAAGGCAGTCTTCCACTCATCCCCCTCTCGTATCCGCACCAGGTGGCAGGCGTTCCGTAGGTCCAACTTGGAGAAGATGTTGGCCCCCTGAAGCGGCTCGAAGGCCGAGGAAATTAGTTGTAGTGGGTAACAGTTCTTCACCCTAATGTCATTGAGGCCCCGATAGTCAATGCTGCTTTTCTACTGAATGTGGACATACTACCTCAGGCGTTCTCATCTAGAACTCTTTGCTTCACTGTGTCCTGTTGTGGTCTGTGTGCGCTTGGGAGAATTGCCCCTCTGTGTCCCTCTCTGGAGCAGAGGTCATGTGAACAGAGCAGAGGAACTGTGCTAGTCAGGTCTTTCTGCACCAGTGAACTGTCCCAGATCCAGCCCCAACACCAGCTCCATCTTCTTACCCTGCCCCATCCCATCTCAAGCCCCAACACCAGCTCTTTCCTCTTACCCTTGCCCCGTCCCAGCTCAAGCCCCAACACCAGCTCCATCCTCTTACCTTGCCCATCCCAGCCCAAACCCCAAATGCAGCTCCATCCTCTGCCCCAACCTTGTCCCCAATTTCAACTCCAAACCCAACCCCAGCCCAAACCCCACCCACAGCAGCTTCATACCCAGCTCCAAACCCATCCCCAACTTCAAACACACCCCAGCCACAGACACAACCCCAGCAGCTTCATACCCAGCCCCAATCCCCTCCCAACCCCCTGCTCCAGCCCCAACCCCAGCAGCCTCATACCCAGTCCCCGGCACTAGCCCCAGCTCCAGCCTGCGTCAGTCAGCCACACCGCTGCTTTGATCCTCATGCAGTGCGGCAGCTGCATACAGAAGCCATTCCTCCAGGACAGCGGCAGGCTAAAGGTGATCCATCACTCATCTGAGTCACACATACTGACATACACACGCAAACACAAACACGTCTGGACACGGTGTGGGACGGGCTGGACTTGGCTGGTCTGGCCTGGCCTCTTGGGACTGGACTAGACTGGGTTGGGATGATATGGGATAGGATGAGCTGTCTCTTAGAGTGGATAAGGGGAGGATGAAAAGAAGGGGGAGAGGTAAGGGCAGGATATTATTAAGGAGTGGAGGGAGGGAGGGAGGGAGGGTCTGAATTTGATAAAGGATGAGGAGGATGCATTCGACTGACATGACTTGAGTGACGCTAATATGCATAAAACATACACGCGTGTCCATGACAACCACTATAAGCATTCCATTTCCCTCTATACTGAGCCATAATGAACCTTTGACACACCATCACCCAGGGCCTCTGCTTCTGCTGACTGATCTACCAGGGTGAAATCAGTCCAACAGCACCTGGATGATTCCCTCTCTGTTTTTCTCCGGCCGTCAGATGTGTTCATGTGAAGCATAGTTTCTGTTTTTGTGCTCGGGCCAGAATAAATTTAACAGGCTATGTGATGAGATTACTTTGATGAAAATCCCTGGGTGATGAATCATGACTATTTATAGCTGCATAGTGTTCACTATTAGCCTGTCTCTAATAATAGTTCAGTCTGTCTGGGGACTGGGGATGGAAAATCAGTCAGTTCTAAAGCCCCAGTGGACTGCAATTGTCATTACTGGTTCCAAGTTCCAACTGCAATTGTCATTACTGGTTCCAAGTTCCAACTACATGATTTACCTCGGTCCTCTCCGTTTCTGGACCAGGGGTTAGACAGCCTCTTTTAGAGCTTAAGGATATTTAAACCAGAGATTTGCACCTCCAACACTGATACTAAATTGGATGGAATCCCTGGTTCCATTTGTGTGGCACAGACCTTTTCCTCTACGGTAGTCCCTCTTTACCCAGGGTCTTTTCTCAATCGATAGTATTGATTGTCAGCTTGGAAATGTCTGATTCATAACCAGGTGACTGACATCGCAGATGACAGGGAGAGTTTATGAGACTGACGTGCTCTGTCTTTTCTGTTTTCTTTGTCCTTTTAAACACCTGAGGAAAACGTAACGGTGTAGATATTAGTGTCTAATAGCAGCCTACTACTTACTACAGCTACATACTGTGTAGCCTACTAATAGTACTAAATCATATTTAGAACGTATTGTTTAGTAAATATGAATGCAGTCAGCAACTGCGTTATCTAATGCGCAATAGCGTTTGTTTGTTCAATTTGGTACAGAGCGTCCCCATCTCATTATCAGTTGATTATCAGCTGTTGTCAAACACATGCGAGTCTGGAACAACAATTATCTTCCACAATTATCTTCCTCCAAAAGTGTGCAGCGAATTCTACTAGAAGAAAAGCTGAAATTAGTATAACATCCTGGCATTTAAAGCATACTCGATTTTCGAAAATGTACAAACCATAAAACGTTCTATTTTCACATAATAATAATAATAATAATAACAGTCTCTGAAAGGCAATGTGTTAGCTAGACCCTAGCCTAGTGTGTCCTCTGCCCCATACATAAAAACAGCCAGGGCGTTGAAAGGGAGAGGGGTCAGAAATACAACACCAATGGAAAGTTTCCTCTTAATGAAAGAACAAAGTTGCCTATTAATGGAATGTCTCAAACAAGGAAGTGGCGAAAAAAAACAGCTGAGTAATGGGGGGGAAACTCTGGGGTCGGGGTGACACCCTGACAGGTCAGTTCCTCTCTGAAGAGCCCAAGTTTCCTGACAACATTGTGAAGAATCAGAATTTGAGGGAGCTTTTGGTTTCATTGCGTCATTTATGCTTTGGTGTGCTCTCTACTTTATATGGGCATAGCACTTTTATGTGGCCAGCTACAAGTATGGACTTTTGCACCGCATGGATAGTTTCCCCTTCCCCCGGGGCCAAAGTACTCTGTGTCTGTACCCCCCCCCCCCCCCCCCCCCCCACCACCACCACTATGATCCTGTCTGTTGCAAGGTTGTTTAAAGTTTAAGGGGATTAGCTGAAACAGTATCTGGGTAACGGGACACTGTGTTAAGGGCGCTGTATCAGACGGTTGCTCTCTGAACAACGTTCATGGGGTGGCGGGAACAGAAAAAGTGCTGATGGTTTGCAGCAGAAAAACATTAACATTCCTCCCTGTCTCGACTTTATTCAGTTAGTCAGCGAGGATACACACAGAGCTCTAACTTTTGTTATGAATCGTGGGGGTTACAATAAAACACGGGAGACACTATCAATATACAGTTGAAAGACAACAAAGTTCCATCTGAGTTAAGCACCTCAACGATTACAGTAGACTTTATATGTAAAGTTGGCTACATTATAATAAACTGACTGGGTAAGTTAGTTTTCTATTCTCTATGAGAGTTCTTGAGACCATATTAACAAGTGTATTATAAAGGAATGAGATCTACAGTATAACATCTATAAGCCCTGTTTCATCTCTGACTGATGGAATTGAGAGGAAATTATCTGTCCTGTCTCTTGGGGTTTAGGTCCTCCCACTCACTGCTCATGTCACCCCTCTCCCTCTCCCTCTCCCTCTCCCTCTCCCTCTCCCCCTCCCCCTCCCCCTCTCCCTCTCTCTCCCTCTCCCTCTCTCTCTCTTTCTCTCTTCTTGTTCTCTCTGCTGAGCTTTATTACATAAGCCCCTGGCCTCTAAGAGCCTGCCTTAGTCCGCTCTGCTCTGACCCTGATGAATTGTCATCACCCACACCAAGCCACAGCTTTCAGCTTTCTCACGTCACGTCCAGCAAAACAATGCTGTGTCATCGCCTGCCTGCCTGCCTGCCTGCCTGCCTGCCTGCCTGCCTGCCTGCCTGCCTGCCGGCCAGTTGGTCCGTCTGTCTAAGAATACAGCAGTGATCTAAGCCATCCTGGAGAGCAGCCCCACAGCTTAGACAGATGATTTACACCAATCAAAGCACAGAGAGACCATTAGACTGCAGATGCCTACTGGATTAACTCCACTGTTGATATTTACAGTGTCCCTGTTAGAGGACGTTTGACTGTAGAAGACTGGGTTTAGTCAGAGCGAGGGGACTTTACCATGTTAGTGAAGGCAGATTTGGGACATTTGTCTGGGCAGGGGAATCAAAGTTCTTTCCTCATCTCTCTGATGTGAAGAAGGAAATAGCTTCTGATGGTCCTCTCTGGTCCTATAGATATGTTTCTATATCTACACATACCTGTAGCTTGTTCTCTTTATGCTGGACTCCTCTGCACAGAGATGATTCATGCTGGACTCCTCTGCACAGAGATGATTCATGCTGGACTCCTCTGCACAGAGATGATTCATGCTGGACTCCTCTGCACAGAGATGATTCATGCTGGACTCCTCTGCACAGAGATGATTCATGCTGGACTCCTCTGCACAGAGATGATTCATGCAGAGCATAATTGGCACAGCGTTTTCCGAGTTTGGCCGGTGTATGCCGTCTTTGTAAATAAGAATTTGTTCTTAACTGACTTGCCTAGTTCTCTCCTTAAACGGAAATGAGGAGCCTTTGCTTTGTCATGGTAACAGCATCTCACCAGGATGAGAGAGTGTTAGAAGGGAAAGGGAACTTATTGTCTTTCCATTCAGTCTTTCTCACTGAAAAACTGTTTGTTCTTTTATCTTTTTACAATTCACAAAGCACGGTGTCTAATTAAATTGATTCACTACCACTTACTCTGAATGAATGAAAGTCTTTGTTGTGAAGAGCCGATCTTCCTGGTGCCGTTTATTTTCACTGAACCGTAAATTAGGTTTACTTCCTTGTTGCTGCTCTAATTTATTCCACTAGCAGCCTGTTCTGCTCTCTTCTGCCCGGTGACACGGTTGAACAGTAAGTGACCTTAGTTGGGCTGAAGGGATCTGGAGATGGATGTGTGTGTGTGTGTGTGTGTGTGTGGGACCTGTGTGGTGAGCTGAAGGGACTCAGCGGGAAGGTGGGGACTAAGTGATGTAGACCTGCTGTACACACACACACACACACACACACGGTAGGCCTACACAGTACCACTATCAACCCCATAAAGCTTTAGCCTCAGGTAATGGTAGGAGAGACGGACTTACATCCAACCTCCAGTCACGTGATTAGTTACCAAACACCCTGCTCTACCCTTCAGGTGAAATTCCAGGTATCTGACATTCCAGGGGGATTCTAGGTGAAGCTTGTCAAAATGCTTTTAGTATATTACAGCTTGATTTATAGTTTCTATAATGAACCGGGTATGTTGAAAAGTATTGTCTGTCCGTCCGTCCTTCTGTCCGTCTGCTAGCTGTCCGTTCATATACTTTCTTCCCACAAATCTTCAGCTTTTCTTTTTCATTTTCTAATCTTCAGATTTCTTAATATAAACTCTGCACTTTCTCCGTAGTGGAAAATAATTATTTGATCGAAGTCTGTCCATCCTCCCTTTGAGCTTTTTGTAATGGTATTGACATTTTGTGACTCCCTGGCACATTGTCTCCCCCACAGACACAGTCAGTCTGAACACCCTGAGTAATGACTCATTAGAACTGCCTAATTCACCTGTTCTGGGTTTATCTCTGGCTGCTAATTGGCATGGTGCACCCCACCTCGCTCTGTCAAAGACATCATTGACAGTTGGGCCGTTTTCTGAGGCTCTGACATTCTCTCTGCTAAGTTTCAATCAGATCAATATCACATAAAACAGAGCTGAAATGTCATCAAGCTGATTATATTAATGTCAGTAAAATAGCTCTGTTTGTCTGTTTGGATGTGTCTGTGTGTTGAATGCCATTTAGTGACCGTGGGAAAGGTCTTAAGAGATCCTACTCAAATTAGCCTTGACGGCCTGGTTTCTAATTAAATGAAAAATTATTTTAATTAAAAACGCATTGCTGTTGTTGCTCAGCTGTCTCAACACTCTGGGTCAATATACTACCAGTCAATATACTAAATTAAAAAGCTGAAAACAACTTGCTGTCTGTCTTCTGGAGTGAAAGATTATCTAGCTTGGGCTAATGCTGTTGCAATGGATGATGTGCAGCTACACACACTCACTCACAGACAGACACACACACACCGACTGGTTAATTATTAGCTTCATGAGTCCTGTTGCTGTGCCCTGCCAATAGTTAGTACACAAAAAAAGTGAAAAACTGCTATCTGTTGATTCAGTTCTGTGGAGAGAGAGATACCTTGCAATCCTGTTTGGTCCACTCTGTCATAACAGTTCAATGAAACCCAGAGGGCTAGTGATTTGAATCAGATGCCTGTCAGGTGATATGTGTATGCCTCTCAGCCCTCTAGAATCCTATGATGGTGATACATCTGAATTGGGACAGACCTGTTATGGATGTCATATTCAGATGTAGGATCTTCCTTTGATCACTTTTTTGTTGCTAATTTCCACTTTGACATTTCAGACTTGATTTGCCCTAACCAAAAATATTAACCCCTACAAAAATGTACATTAATTATAATCCACATTATAATTCAAATGTTATTTTCCTGCTGTAGCAAACTGTCTCAAATTAAGATCCTACATCTGTACTAGATGGTAAATACTCCCTAATAAGATAAGGACATATTGTACTACCTTGTTACTAAATAATAGGTTATTCTATAGTCGGTTACTGTGGTATAAGGTCTATATCATGTATGTACAGGCCGTGTGTGTGCGTGTATGCCTGGTCGTTGTCATTGTTCCCTGGGAGGCATGGTCTCCTAATGCACTGCAGTGTCAGTGAGATGAAGGTCACAAGGTCACGCAGCGCTGCTGATTCCACGGCAAACGCTTCCGGAGATCAGGATAAGCTTACATCTGCTAATATGGGACAGCAGAACTCACACGTACTCAGAAATACAACCCAGTCATACACTGCCACGGCTAGTCATGTCTTTAGGCTTTTATCTACCGCTGTGTTATGGAATGATATTGAATCTGTAGAATGTATTCAGCTGTAAGGAGTCATATTATTGTCCTGGTAGTGCTGGGAAGACAGACGACAGAAGTCATATTATTGTCCTGGTAGTGCTGGGTAGACAGAAGACAGAAGACAGAAGTCATATTATTGTCCTGGTAGTGCTGGGAAGACAGACGACAGAAGGGTTTTCTCTCGTTTCCACAGGTGGTGAGGCGTGAGGCCTCTAGATGTGTGTAGCTGTGTGTGTGTGTGTTGTGGTGTGTGGTGTGTGGTGTGTGTGTGTGTGTGTTTCCTGCCCTGCTGCTGTGGGATGGAAAGTGGGTGGAAATATCCAGTGAGTGAGCGTCCCCATGGCCCAGGGCTGGTAGCTAGGTCATAATCACCTCCACAGAGCAGACTTTAGGAGGTTTTTCACATTTACAAGCCCTCCCCTCTGGGATCAGTGTGTGTGTTTGTGTGTTCTCTGGGAGCTCTCCTAGGTCCTGAATAACAGCTTCCTGAGACACACACACACACACACACACACTGCCTCTGGTGAGCTGCCATTCACAGCTCCTAACTAGTTTCCGTCTGAGTTTGTATGCTGAACAAATCCACCCAGCCACTTGAGGGAAATAGTGTTCAGGCTTGGAGATTGATTTTCTTTTTGCTAAGGATAAGGGTATTGCTTTTCTTACCTCTTGTGTATGAATATGTGTTATTGTTTGTGCAGTGCTGCCCAGCCATTCAGTAAAATGTTGTTTTGAGTTTAACTGCTGATTCTTTGTCCAAAAATGCGATATTTAGATAGAGAAGGTGGAGAAGAGAGAGGATGAGGGAGAAATATCAATCATCAGCCAATGTCACAAAGTGCTATACAGAAACCCAGCCTAAAACCCCAAACAGTAAGCAATGCAGATGTAGAAGCACGGTGGCTAGGAAAAACTCACTAGAAAGGCAAAAACCTAGGAAGAAACCTAGAGAGGAACCAGGCTCTGAGGGGTGGCCAGTCGGCTGTGCCGGGTGGAGATTATAACAATTCATGGCCAATTAGGCCAGCTCTTTCTCCAAGATGTTCAAACATTCATAGATTACCAGCAGGGTCAAATAATAATCACAGTGGTTGTAGAGGTTGCAACAGGTAAATACATCAGGAGTAAATGTCACTTGGCTTTTCATAGCCGGGCATTTAGATGTTGAAATAGCAGGTGCTGTAGAGAGAGAGAGTTGAAAACAGCAGGTCTGGGACAAGGTGGCACGTCCGGTGATCAGGTCAGGGTTCCATAACCGCAGGCAGAAGTGTTGAAACTGGCGCAGCAGCACGACCAGGTGGGCTGGGGACAGCTAGGAGTCATGAGAGCAGTTAGTCCTGAAGCATGGTCCTAGGGCTCAGATCCTCCGGGAGGGGAGGGAGAGCGGGAGAGAGAGAATTAGAGGGAACATACTTAAATTTACACAGGACACCGGATAATAACACCAGATATAACAAACTGTATGAATTGTAATTTGTGTTGTTTAATGTTTTAGGGACTCCTGAGCAAACCATCAAACCATGCTGTCATCTTGAGAAACCCTGTGGATGTACAGAATCTAGCTAAAACATTTCATGCTAATTTAATGTAACATTTTTAAGCTTGACTTGCTGTTCATGTAAAGAATATTTATCCTGAATTGCAGCTGAAGTAACGTAGCTAACACTTTTCTTACCCATTGTGTAGTCAAGGATAAAAAATACCTGTATGCCTGTGGATGCGTAGCTATGTAAGAACATTAGAATAGTGGGTTTAATTGCTTCCACTGGTTAATCATTAATCACCAAGAAATTGCAGAAAATGACTGAGTGAAGGAAATGCGACTGTAAATAAAGGCTATTATGGAATTAAATTCCTGTTTCAGTACTACTCCACATTGAACCACAGCCAGAGGATTGGTACATCACTGCTTCAGTACCACTCCACATTGAACCACAGCCAGAGGATTGGTACATCACTGCTTCAGTACCACTCCACATTGAACCACAGCCAGATGATGGGTACATCACAGCTTCAGTACTACTCCACATTGAACTACAGCCAGAGGATTGGTACATCACAGCTTCAGTACTACTCCACATTGAACCACAGCCAGAGGATGGGTACATCACAGCTTCAGTACTACTCCACATTGAACCACAGCCAGAGGATGGGTACATCACAGCTTCAGTACTACTCCACATTGAACCACAGCCAGAGGATGGGTACATCACAGCTTCAGTACTACTCCACATTGAACCACAGCCAGAGGATGGGTACATCACAGCTTCAGTACTACTCCACATTGAACTACAGCCAGAGGATTGGTACATCACAGCTTCAGTACTACTCCACATTGAACCACAGCCAGAGGATGGGTACATCACAGCTTCAGTACTACTCCACATTGAACCACAGCCAGAGGATGGGTACATCACAGCTTCAGTACTACTCCACATTGAACCACAGCCAGAGGATGGGTACATCACAGCTTCAGTACTACTCCACATTGAACCACAGCCAGAGGATTGGTACATTACTGCTTCAGTACCACTCCACATTGAACCACAGCCAGATGATGGGTACATCACAGCTTCAGTACTACTCCACATTGAACTACAGCCAGAGGATTGGTACATCACAGCTTCAGTACTACTCCACATTGAACCACAGCCAGAGGATGGGTACATCACAGCTTCAGTACTACTCCACATTGAACCACAGCCAGAGGATGGGTACATCACAGCTTCAGTACTACTCCACATTGAACCACAGCCAGAGGATGGGTACATCACAGCTTCAGTACTACTCCACATTGAACCACAGCCAGAGGATGGGTACATCACAGCTTCAGTACTACTCCACATTGAACTACAGCCAGAGGATGGGTACATCACAGCTTCAGTACTACTCCACATTGAACTACAGCCAGAGGATTGGTACATCACAGCTTCAGTACTACTCCACATTGAACTACAGCCAGAGGATTGGTACATCACAGCTTCAGTACTACTCCACATTGAACTACAGCCAGAGGATGGGTACATCACAGCTTCAGTACTACTCCACATTGAACTACAGCCAGAGGATTGGTACATCACAGCTTCAGTACTACTCCACATTGAACTACAGCCAGAGGATTGGTACATCACAGCTTCAGTACTACTCCACATTGAACCACAGCCAGAGGATTGGTACATCACAGCTTCAGTACTACTCCACATTGAACCACAGCCAGAGGATGGGTACATCACAGCTTCAGTACTACTCCACATTGAACCACAGCCAGAGGATGGGTACATCACAGCTTCAGTACTACTCCACATTGAACTACAGCCAGAGGATGGGTACATCACAGCTTCAGTACTACTCCACATTGAACTACAGCCAGAGGATTGGTACATCACAGCTTCAGTACTACTCCACATTGAACTACAGCCAGAGGATTGGTACATCACAGCTTCAGTACTACTCCACATTGAACTACAGCCAGAGGATGGGTACATCACAGCTTCAGTACTACTCCACATTGAACTACAGCCAGAGGATTGGTACATCACAGCTTCAGTACTACTCCACATTGAACTACAGCCAGAGGATTGGTACATCACAGCTTCAGTACTATTCCACATTGAACTACAGCCAGAGGATTGGTACATCACAGCTTCAGTACTACTCCACATTGAACTACAGCCAGAGGATGGGTACATCACAGCTTCAGTACTACTCCACATTGAACTACAGCCAGAGGATTGGTACATCACAGCTTCAGTAACACTCCACATTGAACCACAGCCAGAGGATTGGTACATTACTGCTTCAGTACCACTCCACATTGAACTACAGCCAGATGATGGGTACATTACAGCTCCAGGGACAGTACCCCACCCAGGGACAGTACCCCACCCAGGGACACTACCCCACCCAGGGACACTACCCCACCCAGGGACACTCGAAAACCAAGGGGGAGTGCCTGTGTGTGTGTGTTCCTGGCTGCTGACGCACATTGCAGAGTGTGGCTGTGTGTCATCAGTCAGACTGCTGGAGGAGCTTATTGAGAACACACACACACCTTCCCAGCATTCAACCCCAAAGCTGGAGAGTAGGGCACACTGTGGGGCTGTCAGTCAGACTGGGAAGAGAGGATAATGATATTTAGAGAGGCAGAGGGACGGAGGGATCGAAGGAGGAAGGGAGATGCCCTAGGTTGATGTTGTTGCAACATAGTAGTACCGTATCTCATGGAGCCATGGTATTTTTGTGGAATGTATTCTAAGCTAGAACACTAGGTGGCAGGCTTGTTTGAAACAGAGTTCTCATAGTTCACTGGTCACCTGAATAGCTCTTACAGTAAATAGCTGATTACCTAAAAAACAACACATAGACAAACACAGCTCTGATGCTGTCATCATGTAGGCTTCATCATGTAGACTGGACTTTAGTTTTGCATTCAAAATGGTTTCCTCCTGAAGAACGTTTTAGCCGTGGGTTTTATAGAACCGTCCGATAACAATCTCTGCACATTGTAAGGAATGACAAATATCCTGTGTGGGCCAGTCCTAATGCAATGCCATTTAGTCATGTTGATAATATATGTTCTTCAGTAGAGTCTAATGGAAACTCCCTGAGACCTCCAATATAGACAGAGAGACATGGGAAAACATAGAAGCAGGCAGGGCTGCACATGATTTCCAGTTGTGTTTGTTGTTTGATGAGTCCAGACTAACTCTAACTGGGTGAGTGCTGTGCTGTGGGTGGCTGTGCTGTGGGTGGCTGTGCTGTGGGTGGATATGCTGCGGGTGGCTGTGTTGTTGCCCAGTGAGTGCTCAGTCAGTCATCACAATGTGGAGGAACATTGCAACATCCTGCTCCAGACCCCCGGCTTTGAAAGGAAAATGTATAAAGTGGAAAATGTATAAATTGCTGAATGTTGGGAGAGAGGGAGAGGGAGAGGGGAAGGGAGGGAGGGAGGTCTGTCGTCCATTACGGGGGGGGGGGATTCAAAACACTATTTTGGGGTTTATATCAGCCCTCCACCATTTTGTGTTAAAACTACTCTGGACATGGTGTTGATTTTTCTGGAGTTAAAATGACACCAAATAGAGTAAATATTAAACTCTCAGAAAGTTACATTTAACCCCAATTTCCATTTTACTATTTTCTGTGTTGTTTTGAATTAACAATCAACTACAACAGAGCACATGTTATTTCTGTTTACTTCCTTTGAGTTATAAGGGTGTAAAGACTAATTTGAATATGTCTTAATTACAGCCAGCAGTTTTACATCACTCAAAACTTTAATTTAAAATGCCTGTCAGAGTAAGGAAGAAAATATATTCTATGAAGACTACCTACACCATGTAAACTGGAACTACTGGCTCGCTAAAATATATTCTATGAAGACTACCTACACCATGTAAACTGGAACTACTGGCTCGCTAAAATATATTCTATGAAGACTACCTACACCATGTAAACTGGAACTACTGGCTCGCTAAAATATATTCTATGAAGACTACCTACACCATGTAAACTGGAACTACTAGCTCACTAAAATATATTCTATGAAGACTACCTACACCATGTAAACTGGAACTACTAGCTCACTAAAATATATTCTATGAAGACTACCTACACCATGTAAACTGGAACTACTAGCTCACTAAAATATATTCTATGAAGACTACCTACACCATGTAAACTGGAACTACTAGCTCACTAAAATATATTCTATGAAGACTACCTACACCATGTAAACTGGAACTACTAGCTGCTATAAATCCAACCACTTACAGATTGGATTTGTTTAGAAAACTATAAATGTACATACAAAATCACAGATTTTTAAACAAACAATTTTGCATGCTGGGAAATATGACAATAACACGTCTGTGGATAAATCCATAGATTGAACTCCCTGTCTCTGGTTACTGTTAATGGTCTTAAAAGTACTCCGTCCCAATCAACTCCAGTTATCAAGTATCACTCTCTTGAGGGTTAAGATAACTCCCAGTAGAGTCAATTTAACTCAAATTGATTTAACACTGTGATTTCAACTATCCTTGATTTACTGTGTGCCTGCCTACCTGTGTGCCTGCCTGCCTGCCTGCCTGTGTGTGTGTGTGTGTGTGTGTGTGTGTGTGTGTAACAGAGATGTACTGTAGAGTGCAATGCTCTGTCTGTGACCTGCCCTCTGTGCTTTGTGGTGGAGTAGAGACATTTATTAACCGTAGAGTAGCAGAGTGACAGTTTATTTATCTCTATCCTACCATGGCCTTTAACTGGCCACCGCTGTGACTGCTGGCTGTTTAACGTTGAGTTTGTTTTGTTTTCAGTGAGTATTTCTTTGACGCAAGCAATACCTACTGTATGTATATCTTTCCCTTCATTTGTTTACTGTATAGACCACTCACTCTCCCCACCTTGAGAGAGAGAGAGAGAGAGATTGTGCCAGGCCTCCAAAACATAATCTGTGACCACACACAGGCAGCACGAGTTGCACGCACACACCTCCTCAGAATGAGGATAAAAGGCATTTAGGCAGTGTTTAATTGGCTGTCTGAGGAGTGTGTAATTGTGTGGAGTGGGGCAGCAATGTCTCTCTGAGGGCTCATTGTACAGACACAAAGTGGACAGGCCCATTATTCACCCTCACATACACCCTCAGCCCCCGGTGCCTGTAACACCTGACTAGGCCAAACACACTATTGAGCTGGACTACACTGCTGATAAGCCTTATAGATGTGGGTTAGTGAAAGGAAGCAAAGAAGAGTTTCTCAGAGCAAATCAACAATTGCTTTGTTTTTATGGAAATCTCCCATGTTATAATGTAATTCCTCACACCATTCATCCATGCAGCATCACATCAGGTAGTGTATAGACAGGCCCTGGGGGAATGCGACAGTATGACGCATAGCTTCTCTGTAGGTTAGCCCAGGGTAAGACGGGTGCAGGTAACAGGCAGGCACCAGGGTATATTTAGCTACTGAACAGTGAACTGAGACCTGGAGACAGAAATAGCCTCAGAATGGGGGGAGATTCTGCACACTTCCTTGTAGGTAATGCATCAAAGGCTTGCATAAACATGAGGACTGCGCAAAAGTCTAGCCATTGTATGCAGTTAAAGGTATAGTTCACCCAAATTACAAAATTAAACATTGGTTTTCTTAACCTGTAAGCAGTCTATGGACAACGTTTGACAGCAATCCATATTTTTAATTAGTTTCCAAATGCATTTGTGGCACAAACCCCATCCAAGTGGTACCAATAGACCTATTAGCATTTTTCAGTCTGCTTTAATCAAATCAATTGGTTACATACACATATTCATCAGATGTTATTGCGGGTGTAGAGAAATGCTTGTGTTTCTAGCTCCAACAGTGCAGTAATATCCAACAATTCACAATACACACAAATCTAAAAGTAAAATAACGGAATTAAGAAATATATAATTATTAGGACGAGCAATGTCGGAGTGGCATAGACTAAAATACAGTGGAATAGAATACAGTACGTACATATGAGATGATTAAAGCAGTATGTAAACATTATTAAAGTTACTAGTGTTCCATTATTAAAGTGACCAGTGATTCCATGTCTATGTATGTAGGGCAGCAGCCATTAAGGTGCAGGGTTGAGTAACCGGGTGGTAGCCGGCTAGTTATGGTTATTTAACAGTCTGATGGCCTTGAGATAGAAGCTGTTTTTTCTCTCTCGGTCCCAGCTTTGATGCACCTGTACTGACCTCGCCTTCTGGATGATAGTGGGGTGAACAGGCCGTGGCTCGTGTGGTTGATGTCCTTGATGATCTTTTTGGCCTTCCTGTGACATCGGGTGCTGGAGGTGTCCTGGAGGACAGGCAGTGGAGAGTCCTGCATTTGCGGGCGGTGCAGTTGCTGTACCAGGCGGTGATGCAGCCCGACAGGATGCTCTCTTAGGGGCCAAGCCGAATTGCGCCTTCTTCACCACACTGTCTGCGTGGGTGGACCATTTCAGATTATCAGTGATGTGTACCGAAGAACTTGAAGCTTCGATGTGGATAGATGTCGATAGGGGCGTGCTCCCTCTGCTGTCTCCTGAAGTCCACGATCAGCTTCTTCCTTTTGTTGAGGGAGAGGTAATTTTCCTGGCAGCACTCCACCAGGGCCCTCACCTCCTCCCTGTTGGCTGTCTCATCACTGTTGGTAATCAGGCCTACTACTGTTGTGTCGTCTGCAAACTTGATGATTGACATGGTGTTGTACTACTGCAAACCATGACTGCATGGCCACGCAGTCATGGGTGAACAGGGAGTACAGGAGGGGGCTGAGCACGCACCCTTGTGGGGCTGCTGTGTTGAGGACCAGCGTAGTGGAGGTGTTGTTTCCTACCTTCACCACCTGGGGGCGGCCCGTCAGGAAGTCCAGGACCCAGTTGTACAGGGCAGGGTTTAGACGCAGGGCCTCAAGCTTAATGATGAGCTTGGAGGGTACTATGGTGTTGAAAGCTGAGATGCTCTGTACATGCTGTACATGCTCTGAGGATGCGGACTAGGGATGCCGTCTGGGCCGGCAGCCTTGCAAGGGTTAACAAGCTTAAATGCCTCACAGTCCTTGGCAGCGGGTCGCGTCTGTGGCACTGTGTTATCCTCAAAGTGGGCGAAGAAGGTGTTTAGCTTGTCCGGGAGCAAGACGTTGGTGTCTGTGATGTGGCTGGTTTTCCCTTTCTTATCCATGATTGTCTGTAGACCCTGCCACATACGTCTCGTGTCTGAGCCATTTCATTTTGACTACACTTTGTCTCTGTACTGACATTTTGCCTGTTTGATTGCCTTACAGAGGGAATAACTACACAAATCAAGTCCAAAGTGTACAATTCATAGGTTTGCAAATTTCCGGTAACTTTCCCAAAATACCCAGGTTTTCCAGAAATCCTTGTTGGAAGATTCCAGATTCCCTGCTTAGTCTATCTTGATTATAGGCATCTTTCAAAAATGATTTCTGGAAAATCTATGAATTTGGGGAAAGTGACCAGAATTTTACAACCCTAACAATTCACCACATCTAAAATAATAATAATGAGCCTAGTATTGGTACGTGTGAAAGTTAAACCCCCGAAAAAACAGCCTGTGTTACAAAATTCACATTGCTTTCTTAGCGAACTACCGCTTCCTCCAGATTTGGCTCACGCCGAGGCTCGAACCCAGGACCTCTGCCTTGCTAGCGAATGTGACCACGCTTCTTGACAATGTACCAACCGTTTGAGCTATCGAAAATATCTAAATTGATAGCTCCATCAGCGACAAGTTAGCTGTGGAGTGAACTTACGTTATGTTAAAAACATCACTGTAGACTGACCCCAGTCAATGTTAGACTAACCGTCCATCTCTGTGTGTGCGTGTGTGTGTGTGTGTGTCCACCCACTGTCCCCCCCTCTATGGACCCCAGCTGGCTGGGACTGCGTTGGGCAGTTGTGTGATTTATGTGTGGGGTGGAAGGAATGTGGGAGCACCATATGTCTGAGGGGTTACATGCTTACACACACACACACACACACACACACGAACACACATACACGTACACACCCACACTCACAGACTCTCCCTGCCAGCAACCGGTGCGGTACAAGGCGGCACTGCGGGTGGTTGGCCGCCCCTCATTAGCACGGGCATCACCTTTCAGCTGTGCCACTCTCTGCCCCCCTCATACTGTACCACCAGTGGATGTGTGGTCGAGTGATGTGTGGCTGGGCATATAGGAATGGATATGCCATCGGATTCACTCAATCTGAGCAATGGAAGGAGAACACTGGTGCTCTTTATTACTGTCCAGTATTGACCTACCATATACTGTATCTGTATAGTCCTTATTGCTCTCCCAATGTGTGCCCACTCTCAAGACTGTTGTTGACCTATGATCAAAGTAGGTATCATAGTTTCTCTTTAGCGTCTTTGTTCTGCTTTGACTCCAGGGGACAGCAAATACTCCAGGGGACAACCATCATAGTGCACACTAGTAGGTATGAGGAAGTAGTGGAAAATATGTGTATACATTGTCAACACAAGACTAACATCCATCATAAATCAAAACACTGAAAAGATACTGACTAGAGATTAAACACTTGTGTTGCACTAAATGGTCAACGAGAGACTAGAATGGCAGATGAACATGAGTACTACATTTTTGACGTTCGCAAAACCTAAGTGTACTGTATTTGGATTAAGGTCAGGGATGGGGTGGGGCTGCCCTGGTTTTCTTGGGATGTGGGGAAGGGGTTGAGTAAGAAACCACACAGCACCAGCCAATCCACTGAAGTGTGCATTGCTAATAGTCTACAGTGAGCTCCTAAAGTATTGGGACAGTGACACGTTTTGTTGTTTTGGCTCTGTACTCCAGCACTGGATGACATCATACAATGACTATGAGGTTCAATTTGAGGGTATTTTAGGGAACCAAAAGTATTGGGACTTCACTTAATTTAATTAAAGTAATAAAAAGTGTAGTATTTGATCCCATATTCATCGCACGCAATTAACTACATCAAGCTTCTGACTCAACACATTTGTTGGATGCATTTGCTGTTTGTTTTGGTTGTGTTACAGATTAGTTTGTGCCTGATTTAGAAATTAATGGTACATAATATAGTATTGTGTCATTTTGGAGTCACTTTTAATTGTAAATAAGAATATAATGTTTCTAAACACAATCATTGTGTTTGGTGAGAGGTTAGCATGACAATCTGTTTCAAGGATATGTAACTGCACAGTGTGAGAAACAGAGTAGACGGGTGTATGGGCTCTTTGACACAACTCCGACACCAGGGTGCATAGACACAAATGAAGAGTGTAAAGTGCATACTGATGTCCAGGGCCGGCCCTAGCCTTTTGCAGCGACCCCCACCACATCACAGGCAAAACATTTTAGTGGCCATCCTCTTGACGGTGAAGATAATTTTTAGTTTCGAAGCTAATTGCCTACAATTCTACACATTTTGCCAAGACTTATGCCATGTTAATGATATCTGTGTTAGTGACTAACAAAATCAAAGGACTAACAAACTTGAGTGACTGTCAGTGACTGACAGTGAGAAAACTGCTGATGCACAATTAGGATTGGACGATATTACGATAGCATCGTCTATCGACAATGATTGACAGCCATCGTCAATGTTGACAACATTGTGATGTGACAGATGCTGGTTTAGCCTATTTGAACTTGACTGTCGCTGCGCAGTAAAGAACGTCGGCCAGCGGCACAGCAGGGTAGCAGGAATACGTAAGGGTTTCTTATTGTTCACCCAACAATACAACGTGCCACTGAAAAGGCACGGGGCGAAGACCAAAACAAACACGTATACAAAAACACAGGGATATAACCCAAACAAAAGAGTGAGGTAAACCTCTAATAAATACACTCCACGGGACGAGACCCGTAACGCTCCACGGGACGAGACCCGTAACGCTCCACGGGACGAGACCCGTAACGCTCCACGGGACGAGACCCGTAACGCTCCACGGGACGAGACCCGTAACGCTCCACGGGACGAGACCCGTAACGCTCCACGGGACGAGACCCGTAACGCTCCACGGGACGAGACCCGTAACGCTCCACGGGACGAGGAGACCCGTAACGCTCCACGGGACGAGACCCGTAACGCTCCACGGGACGAGACCCGTAACGCTCCACGGGACGAGACCCGAAACGCTCCACGGGACGAGACCCGAAACGCTCCACGGGACGAGACCCGAAACGCTCCACGGGACGTGGAGGCACAGCAATACACGGGACGAGACCCGTATTACCAAGTGCACAATACGCGCAGCAAGAAGGCCGAAACAACACAACACAGCACAGGTACTCACAGGACCAACGGACACTGTAACAATAATCGACCCCACAATGGTGAACAAAGGGAGGATATATACAATACTCATCAGGGGGTAATGGGTACCAGGTGTGTGTAATGAAACAGTTATTTTACGCCTAGAGGCCGGTGACATAGAGCTCCGGAACTGGTACACGGAATGAGCAACAGTACCAGGGGGATCCGTGGCATGATCGAACAATGAATTAATCTAACTGAGTTCCATCTCAAAAGGTTATTTGAGTAGCCTAAAAATGTAAGGTAGCCAGAGGACTAATAATACTAGAGAATATCAGAGACAATATCAATAACCTATAGAAAAATCGAATGTCAAGTTGAATCATAAGCTTACCATAAAGGCCTGTGCGGACTGGAAAAATGCCCCATGGGATGTTGAAAACCAAACGGATCCTCCTACTAGCCTATCATACAAGCTTTAAGACAAGTTAAAGTTATGAACAGGAGCCAATTTCCCAAATATTCTAATATCCTAAGAAGAAGTTGTCCTAAATGTGTCGCTTTAAAAATAACAAGAATGAAAGTCGGAGTTTATAGGCCTAGGCATGGACTATAAGCTATTCTCAATCACAGCTTTATGAGAGATAGAACAAACAATAGGCCTAAGAGAGAAAGGGAGAGTGAGAGAGAATACTCAGGATTCTACATTGAAAGGAAAAGTTCTGCATACAAGCCTGATGTCTTGAAAGGAAAAGTTCTGCATACAAGCCTGATGTCTTGAAAGGAAAAGTTCTGCATACAAGCCTGATGTCTTGAAAGGAAAAGGTCTGCATACAAGCCTGATGTCTTGAAAGGAAAAGTTCTGCATACATGCCTGATGTCTTGAAAGGAAAAGTTCTGCATACAAGCCTGATGTCCTGATTTGCATGTAAGTGTTGAAGGTTTAAAACTCATTGTTGTCAATGGAGGATTTGGGCAAAAGTTTAAGTTGTGTTTCTTACCTTCATGCCTTGATAGCCTGGCTGACACGACCCAGGAGGTCATCGAGAGCTGGTGTCAGCCAGACTACTTGATTTAGGGAAAGGGGATACCTAATCAGTTGCACAACTGAATGGATTCAACTGAAATGTGTCTTCCACATTTAACCCAACCCCTCTGAATCAGAGAGGTGTGGGGGGCTTCCTTAATCGAGCAGTTGTTGTTGGGGGTTAACGTCCTTGCTCAATGGCAGAAGAGCAGATTTTTCCACCTTGCCGGCACGGGGATTCAACCAGCAACCTTTCTGTTACTGGCCCAATGCTCTTAACCGCTAGGCAGCAGCCTCTGTTAGATTTTTTTCCCAGTTTATGTTTCCTCGTAATGCTTTACGAGTCTTGATAGCCCCGAGCAATTGATTTTGTGTTTACCCAAAAGCTTTCTGCCGTTTGATAAATAAATCAGTTTTGTGAAGTTGTATACGGTTTTTTTATCCATGTTAGAAGTTTTGTCCTAACTAATGTATTTGTCTTCCAATGTTCCGTCTGGAAATACAGACATTCCACCTTAACTTTCCAAGTACATTACTTAATAAGTACATCACTGTTTTCCCTCCTCCATCCACCTACAACCATCAAGATATATTCACTAATACCAGAATACTTAACTGGGATCTGCTGGTATTAAAGATACCTAAAAATATAACTCGACTGTGGAACTGCTTTCAGAAATATATTGGAAGCAATTTAAAAACAATAATACCTCTGAAAGCCCAGGCTCAGAGAAAGCAGATTATCTTTTAATAAAGATGTATAAACGTGGAGGCTTTGTAAATCTCTTTTCTGTGTGTGTGGTGGGACCTTATAGTTTAGGTCAGAGTCTTTGCTGTGTCTCCTGAGTCTGTAATGAATGTGACAGCACGTGGAGAGCTAGGAGCTTGTTATTCGCTCAAATTCCTTTTGTTCTTTCATGCTGTCTGTGCCCAGGTTGGGTTGTTCTATTCTGTTCTCACAGACATTCAATCCTTTAGAGCAGGGTTGCCCAACTGGCAGCCCACGGGGTGATTTTATTTGGCCCCCTGAGTTTTCTGAGCATAAATAAAAACATTTTTTTATGTTTTATTGTTGGACATAAAAGACTGTAATAACACCAGCAAATCAGTTCCAAGTGATACACATTTTGGAAATCTGTTCCAAAGTATTCCCACGCATAATAGAGAGATATACAGTATACTGGGTGTACTAAACATTATAAAGACCTGCTCTTTCCATGACAAAGACTGACCAGGTGAATCCAGGTGAAAGCTATAATCCCTTATTGATGTCACTTGTTAAGTCCACTTTCATCAGTGTAGATCAGGGATGGGCAACTGGTATACAGCGCTTTCGGTGAAGGTGAACCTTCGCCCCAGTCTGAGGTCCTGAGTGCTCTGGAGCAGGTTTTCATCAAGGATCTCTCTGTACTTTGATCTGTTCATCTTTCTCTTGATCCTGACTAGTCTCCCAGTCCCTTTCAATAAAAAAATATCCCCACAGCATGATGCTGCCACCAGCATGCTTCACCGTAGGGATGGTGCCAGGTTTCCTCCAGACGTGACGCTTGGCATTCAGGCCAAAGAGTTCAATCTTGGTTTCATTAGACCTGACCAGTCAGAGTCCTTTAGGTGTCTTTTGGCAAACTCCAAGTGGGCTGTCATGTGCCTTTTACTGAAGAGTGGCTTCCGTCTGGCCACTCTACCATAAAGGCCTGATTGGTGGAGTGTATATATACAGTATCAGTCAAAAGTGTTATATTTGAATTTATTCAAAGTAGCCACCCTTTGCCTTGATGACAGCTTTGCACACTCTTGGCATTATCTCAACCAGGTTCATGAGGTAGTCACCTGGAATGCATTTCAATTAATAGGTGTGCCTTGTTAATTTGTGGAATGTATTTTCTTCTTAATGCATTGGAGTCAGTTGTGTTGTGACAAGGTAGGGATGGTATACAGAAGATATCCCTATTTGGTAAAAGTCCATATTATGTCAAGAACAGCTCAAAGAAGCAAAGAGAAACGACAGTCCATCATTATTTTAAGACATGAAAGTCAGTCAATTTCAGGAACTTTTAATGTTTCTTCAAGTGGCTCTCATTGGGACCGCCACAGGAAAGGAAGACCCAGAGTTACCTCTGCTGCAGAGGATAAGTTCATTAGAGTTAACTGCACCTCAGATTGCAGCCCAAATAAATGCTTCACAGAGTTCAATTAACAGATACATCTCAACATCAACTGTTCAGAGGAGACTGTATGAATCAGGCCTTCATGGTCGAATTACTGCAAAGAAACCACTACTAAAGGACACCAATAAGAAGAAGAGACTTGCTCGTGTTTCTTGGCCCAAGCAATGGACATTAGACTGGTGGAAATCTGTCATTTGGTCTGATGAGTCCAAATTAGAGATTTTTGGTTCCAACCGGCGTGTCTTTGTGAGACGCAGAGTAGGTGAACGGATAATCTATTTGGCCAAGAAGGAGTGATTGAGTGCTACATCAGATGACCTGGCCTCCACAATCACCAGACCTCAACCCAACTGAGATGGTTTGGGATGAGTTGAACCACAGAGTGAAGGAAAAGTGCTCACCATATGTGGGAACTTCTTCAAGACTGTTGGAAAAGCATTCCAGGTGAAGGTTGTTGAGAGAATGCCAAGGGTGTGCAAAGCTGTCAAGGCAAAGGGTGGGTACTCTGAATAATTTTGATGTCTTCATTATTATTCTACAATGTAGAAAATATTAAAAATAAAGAAAAACCCTTGAATGAGTAGGTGTGTCCAAACGTTTGATTTGTACTGTATATATATATATATTTTTTAGGAACTCAGTCGGGGTCTCAACTTACTATTGCAAGATAAAATAGTAGAATACACCAGGTGCAATTTCGAAATGTAGTTGTGCAATTAGCAATTTTTCTCTTGTTATGTCAGTCACTGATACTCTGTCAATTAACCCATGTCAGCTAAACATTTTTAGATTGCTAAATTATTTTAGTGGCCAGCTATCTAAACTCAAATTACATTCCGGCCCCAATTGGTTCTGTTTGTCAGTCTCACATAGATATCATATAAAAACTGCAAACATTTCTCTACACCATGTAGCAAAACGTGTAGAATTGCATGAAATTAGTCATAAAGTTGCAAAATCTTCTCTCCGCTTCAAATATTAGTAGAATAGAATGAAATGTGTTATACATATGCAATATCTTCTCTCCACCCCATGGTGTAAAAATGCAGCAAACTTCCTTAGGCCCATAGAATACCACAGTATAAGTCATAATACCCATAAAACCCAGCTGTCAAACAGGGAAATGGTTCCAATCGTTTTTCCACCATTCATTTTTCCCATAATGGATTTTAGAAACACTTGAAACAAGGGCTGTGTTTTGTGTAGGCTTTCCTGGCGTGACATTTTGATAAAGATGTAAATCTCTCTAGAACAAGGTGACTTTGGGTTGAGCTATGTGAATGTGACAGGATATTTGATCTAATGCAAGTTTACAGGCTTACTTTGGTATTGTTTTTACATCGATTCATTTTACCATAGTCATGAGCAATGGTTGTCTCTGTTTCTCTGTCTCCATTCTCAAATACATGTTCTTCTTACATAATCATACGTCCCTCTTTGTCATGGTACAGCTTCTGTCCATCATGGGCACACTCCTGTCTGTCTGTCTGTGTCTACTGTGTAATGAGATCTGAAGGAGACAATACTTTCCCATCACTTTGCTCCCTGGTGGTGGGAACAGACCGTATCGAACCCCATGCTCTCTTTCCTAAATCTGTCTCTTTATGTCTCCGTCTTTCTCTCCCTCTTCTCTCTTTCTCCTGGTCCTCTCTCTTTCTCTCCCTCTCTCTCTCTATCCTCTCTCTCGCTCTCTCTTTCACTCTCTTTCCCTCTCTCTCTCTGCAAATAAACATAAGTGATGACTTGTCTTCTGGCTGGTCTGACCAGATTAAATTCACTGTTGGTGGAAGCAGACAAATAAACACCCTGCAGGATGATGCCACGATGCCAGATATATCTCCCTAGTAGTGCCATGCAGATTGGACTAGTGCATTGTAATCCTGTTAGCTCTCTCTCACTGTCACGCCAGGCCCTGCAACGCTGGGAGGCAGCACACACACACACACACACACATGCACGCATGCATAGCCACACACATGGACACACAACGTATGCAGTTTCACTAACGTCTAATCATTTATTAATTTCCAGACTAGGGAACATGTCAGAAAAAGTTAAGCGGGGCAAACATTCACATTATTGCCACCATGCCCCTAAGTGTGTGTGTGTGCTCACGTGTGTAGGTGTGTGTGTGTGTGTGTGTGTGTGTGTGTGTGTGTACAGGTGTTTTAGGAGACCTCTCTGGCAAGAATGCAGTATTTTTTCTATATTTGAACACAATATCCCAGAAACCCCAGCTCTCATTGGTAGTCGCTGCTGGGATTACATAGCATCAACATCCGCTCTGAGACTTTGTTATCTAAAGGAATCCCAGTGTAGCCAATTTTGACTCTGTGATTATGGTAATTAGTGACAACCCAACAGTCTATACATTTGAGACTGTGGATGCAGATTTGATAACAGTTACGGACAAGACTGAAGATAACTTGATTCCATTTGAGCATCAATGTCTTCAGAACAGGTACAACATTTTTTATGCATGTTATAATATTCACGTTGTCAGCCACTAATGTTAGCAATTTCAAGGTAGCTGGCTAGCTAACTTAGCTAGCTATATGGTTGATAATAGCTACCATGAATTTCACTGCCTGGTAAAAGATAGCAATATGACGATAGCTTGAGTACATTAGTTATCACACTTGCGTAAAAAAGCAGTGCAAAAGAAAACATGTTGACTTATAGCTCTGCAATCATGGAAAATAACCTTGGCTTTGGCAAGTCCTTTGCCCTTCTCTGACTCCTATACTAGTTAATGTTAGCTAGATAGCTAATAACATTACTGGGTTGGCCCCTTGATTCTCGACAGCTATGGCTATGAAGATGTGTATCGATTGTAGTAGTGTTATACTCGACTCTTCTGCATGAAAATCCTTATTGGTTATTCATAAAAGACCATGTAGTGTACATTACAATCCAATCCTAATAAGGGGAGTGTACATGTTTTTTCTGTAGGATTCGCGTTTTGAAGAGCCACAGACCGTCCAGGGGCACAGGCATGGCTGCAGTCAGAAAGAATTGGACAGGAAGACTTTGAAAGGGCTGCCGACTGCAAGAAGAGAGGCTGGCCGAGATGGTCAGTAAAAATCTTTCACCTATGGTACCGTTTACCCGTTTCACAACATTCTAATCATATAACACAACATTTGGCTGCATTCTGTTATTTCATGTAGCTTTTTTTCTTATCATTACAGGCTAAATTGCAAGAGCTGGCCTTTGAAGAAAGGGGAGAGGTGCTGGAGCTGTCCGCTACCCGTCTACACGGGTCTCCGGACAACCTCGCTGGCGCACCTGCAGCAACTGCTGCAATTTTACCACTTCAATATTCCATGTATTTATTAAGTATGTTTACATAACAGGTTAATACTTTCCACGACTACACTGTGCTCTATTCTTCATATGGATCGCAATTAGGAAAAATACTCCATTTGGTGATCTCTTTTAAGTCTTTTCTTTTGGCATTTGACCTTGGTCTGGGTGATATCAGATCAGTACTTTATCATAATGTTTCCCTTACACTGTGCTTTTGTTATTTTGAGGAAGGTTACAGAGACTACCTTGTATTCTTGTTTATCTCCCTAATAAAACTATTCGACCTGATCTGTGTAATTGGACCGACCTTGTTTTGTACTGTACTTACACCAGTACAAAACAACGTCTTTCTGGATATCTACCCACCTGTAGGTCTGCTCATTTCAAGTGTAAACCGCCAAGAGCATGGACATCCAGGAAAAGAGAACAGTTTAGTAAATAATTCTAAAACCTTTCCAAAAGTACACAATGATGACTATATGCTATATAGAAAATGTAGTTGCCCACACAAACGTCCCTTATTTATGTTTGGTTGTAGGCCCACCTCTTTCAACAACAATTGTAGGCCCTTTGCAGTTTTCAATGCGTAGACACTTCATCTTCAAGACATATTATTGTACCATGTCCTTTAGCTGGAATATCTGGTGAGTATTTGTCTATAGAATGAACTATCACACCTGATTCAACTAATTGCATTCTAAACTGAAGACCATGATTAGTTGATTGCTGGAGTCGCGTGTTAGCTGGGACAAAGGTGTGTCACCAATCAAGCCCCCGAGGACTGGAGTTGACCATCCCTGACCTAGATTAGAGATATAACTAGCTAGTTTTAACATGTTGTGTTGTACAACAGCTGACTAAAGACGGGGCATTCAGATCATGAACACGAGATGTGAAGTTGAGAACATTCCCACTGTAACGGTGCCGCTTTACATTTCTGTGATGAAACTTTGAAACAAAGTTGCCACTTGTTGTAGCAAATGAGTGTAATGACATACAGTACATGCACAAGAAACAGGGTACAGTTTTTGACTTGGCAATGTAGCTCTGCTTGTCTATAAAGCTGCTTAGCTGAACACAGAATGTTAGTGCACTGTTCTTTGAATGGCTAAATGGATCCGTCTCATCGCAAGTTTTTGGCTAAATTTGACACGTTGAATCTTGTCATCGGAACCGGGCTTTGTGGCTATGCCGATATCAGCTTGGTTTTCGGACCATAGACATCAGAAATGTAACGTTATGCACATTTGTTAGCTAATTACGACTAATTAGTGAAGCAACATTTTCTATTAAAATGAAAAAAAAAAAAAAAAAACAATGTCGCAGTCTGCTAACAAGCTATTACCTAACATTAGTTTGCTTCCTAATACTAACTATTGGACACGTGGCTTGAAAACAATCAAAACAAGTCATCCAAAATATTACTCTCATATATACTGTATTTACAAATAAAAAGCAACATTTCACTTTATATTTAGCAAAATATTTTATTTAACTAGCTGTCTTACATATTCAGCAGAAAAAAGTATAATTCTGGGTTTTGAACCCCTTAGTTCTCTTCATTGTGTGAGCGCAAATCCCAGGTTTACTCTCGTCATGGCTCTATCGCTTTCCCTTTTTGCCTGTCTGCTCTCCAAATGTTTCCGTTTTTTGGGCATAGATGGAGGAGTAGTTGCTGCTGGGTCAGGTTGTTTGCCCCTCCCGTCTGCCATGTCTGTAAACTAGATATCGCCGCTAACCATTAGACAAGTGTTGGCCATGGTGGAAAACACATCAATCATTGTGCGCAACACAAAACGAGGGGCGCACTTCTGTTACTGATCATCACATTGGGTGACCACTAGCAATTTATTGGAGCTTTTGAACATGAAACAAATACAACATGATACATATTGCAGCTTTATAAGTCTGGGCCATGGAGTCAGAGGAGCGATTAGGATGTGTGTTGTTTGTCCCTGCCTGTTTGCCTGCTGTTGTTTTCTGACAGCAGCCCGTGTGTAATTCCCTCAGCTCAGTGGTGTGCCATGGATGAGTCATACACGCACTCTCTCTGACTGACTGGCAGACTGATGAATGCCTGCCTGCCATGGTCACACAGCTAGAGCTGCTCAGCCAATGAGATAAGACACAGCATTGCAGGGGACAGAGAGAGTGACGCCAGAGAGAGACCGACATATCTCCCATTGAACACACATCAATGGATGCACACACGAACCAATGCAAAAAAAACATACACACAGACTGCCCTGACACAACTAGCATATAGAACACAGAAAGTACGAGAGAGAGAGAGAGGCAGGCAGGCAGACTACAGGTAGAGGTGACTTAAGCGTTGCTTAGGTTCCCCGGCCGCTAGGTGACCCCTGACCAAAACATTTTTACAAGGTGCAATTTAGACATGTGGTTGAGCATAGGGTTGCGCGATGTCAACCTTTGTCCTATCTTGGTTATGTGCTTATAAAACATTGTAATATACGATGGTATCGCCCCCTATTGGCCAATCCAACGAAAACATTTTTGAAAAAAATACATTTTAAAAACTTGGTAAAAAATAGCATGGGCAGAGGGTAAGTGGAGGAAATATTTTCTAATATTTCATGGCCGGGTCAGGTGTGTGTGTCGGGATCCTGAGTGGCACTGCATCACAGTGCTAGAAGCGGGCTGTATCACAACCGGCCGTGATCGGGAGTTCCATAGGGCAGCGCACAATTGGCCCAGCGTTGTCGGCGTTAGGGGAGGGTTTGGCCGGGGTAGGCCGTCATTGTAAATAATAATTTGTTCTAACTGACTTGCCTAAAATAAAGGTTAAATACAAATAAATTTAAAAGTGTGTGCGCGTGGCGTGAACATGATGGAGTGACAGTCAACTGACGAGAAACGGGCTGTCTTACCATAACGAATGAATAAATCAGACCTGGATAATGATTTCTTTATTTGCCTCGTCCTACTTTCTTAATAGGCCTATTGTTTGTTCTCTCATAAAGCTGTGATTGAACTTGTCTTTTCTACCTCGCATGTGGCATTCTGGCCTGCATGGATAATCTATTTATTAATAAGCATAAACTTGATTCAACTTGTCACTCGATTTTTCTATAGGGTATAGATTTTTCTATAGGGTATTGCTTTTCCTATAGGGTATTGATTTTCCTATAGGGTATCGATATTTCTATAGGGTATCGATATTTCTATAGGGTATCGATATTTCTATAGGGTATCGATATTTCTATAGGGTATTGATTTTCCTATAGGGTATTGATTTTCCTATAGGGTATTGATTTTCCTATAGGGTATTGATTTTCCTATAGGGTATTGATATTTATATAGGGTATTGATATTTATATAGGGTATTGATTTTTCTATAGGGTATTGATTTTTCTATAGGGTATCGATATTGTTTGTTCTCATTATGAATCCCCTGGCCGTCATACGTTTTTATGTATGACGGCACATGCGTATAGAGAGAGAGAGAGAAATAATATCTTCTGACTGGACATTTTGCGCTGCTTTGGTGGAATTCTCCACTCTGTCTAGCCTACATTCCTCTCTGTATAGCATATTTATTGCTATAGCAAATAGGAATAGGAAACCCAATCTCACTTAGGGCCCCCAAAAGGTTAGGATTGGTCAGCTTGATGCACTGGTGTTTTAGGCTTCCTGCCTGCCTAGCTCCCAGTCTGTACTGAAGGGAATCACCGTTGGCCAGCTAGATTCAGGCAGCGGACTATTTAATTTTTTTGCGGATGGTCAGGGGGCCGGAACATAATTACAAATAATTTGTACACTGTAAATGCTTTATCCATGACAGACTGACCAGGTGAATCCAGGTGAAAGCTATGATCCCTTATTGTTGTCACTTGTTCTTTTTTTCTCTCCCCAATTTCGTGATATCCAATTGCGATCCAATTACAATCTTGTCTCATCGCTGCAACTCCCCAACGGGCTCGGGAGAGACGAAGGTCGAGTCATGCATCCTCCGAAACATGACCTGCCAAAACGTGCTACTTAAAACCCGCCCGCTTAATCCAGAAACCAGGAAACTCCGTTAACTGACGACAGAAGTCAGCCTGCAGACGCCTGGCCCGCCACAAAGAGTCGCATCGTGCGCGATAAGCCAAGTAAAACCATCAAATGTTTTTATAATGTATCTGCAGATAATCACCAAAAAGCCTACCAGTATGCAAAATAGGGAGCGAAATGAACAGCTCTCTTACCGATGCAATTTGTTAGACTACTGACGAGTCACTCACTTTAACCTCACTGTCTGGAAAGTCCTGATGGACTTCATATCGAAAATACAAATAAGATCTTTAGTGCCGATACAATACCATGAACCCACACTGAGTTTACAAAACATTAGGAACACCTTCCTAATATTGAGTTTCACCCCCTGTTTCCCTCAGAACAGCCTCAATTCTGCGGGGAATGGACTCTACGAGGTGTCGAAAGCGTTTCACAGGGATGCTGGCCCATGTTGACTCCAATGCTTCCCACAGTTGTGTCAAGTGGGTGGTGTACCATTCCCGATACACACGGGAATCTGTTGAGTGTTAAAAACCCAGCAGCGTTGCAGTTCTTGACAAACTCAAACCGGTGCACCTGGCACCTACTACCATTCCCCTTTAAATATTTTGTCTTGCCCATTCTCCCTCTGAATGGCACACATACACAATCCATGTCGATTGTCTGAAGGCTTAAAAATCCTTCTTTAACCTGTCTCCTCCCCTTCATCTACACTGATTGAACTGGATTTAACAGGTGACATCAATAAGGGATTATAGCTTTCACTTGGATTCACCTGGTCAGTATGTAATCGAAAGAGCAGGTGTTGTTTTGTACACTCCATGTATAAGCAGTAAATAGCCTATGCACTGGTTGCATATGAAACATGCCAGGATTCAACATTAACAATTTTTTTTCTCACTGGCTAATTGGGCAAAAATCTACTGTTCAAGTAGTATTTCTATTGGCCAGGACATTGTGTAGTTCTTAAATGCATTGGGGTCATGCAGGGCCCATAGGTTGGCATGCTCTCGCTTTATATTCAGGTATTAATAGGCTACATTTGGTTATTATGATATGTAGCAATACAAGTAATTACTCTATTCTTTAGAATTGCATTGTATTAATTGCATTCATTTTGGTTTCTAAAGTATGTCATTTTGAGATATGAAAATAGGAGCTTCTCCCTTTAAGACAAACGTTCCAAAAGCGATATTGCCATGGCTACAGTAGGCTAGGCAAGATTTAATGTATTTTTGTAGCATTCTTTTTACAGACTATCAACAATTGCCAGCATTTTGCTAAAATACTTCTGTAAATCACTTCTGTAAATCACTTTTCATTAAATAAGCTGCGCGAGTAGATTGATGGGCGCTTATTTTTTTCTCTGGGACAGGTCGAGTGTGCTGTTGGTGCATGAATGAACGGCCAATCATATTGCTCAAATACAAACAGCATGACATTTACGCGTGTAGTCTTCAATGGTAAACTGCAACAGAGCAGGTAAATGTTGAACTGGAATTCAACAATGCGCTGAAAAGTTACCGATGAGATCCACTCGCCCAACACAATAGGCTAAGTGTATTTCCACTAATCATTACTTAATTATACGAGACGTGCTAATTCATGCTCTCTCCTCCATGTAAAGAAATTCGACTGCAACCACAGCACACACAACCAGGTGCCGAGAGGCGGGACAGACAGCAGACTGTCAAACCAGTGGTTTCCCTGTCCTCGCTCACTTTGTGACTGGCAGGCGCCTGTCCTATCAATAGGTCGCTAGAAGATGCATATCGTTCATTCTAGAAGGGAGAGGTTCTCAGCAGACCTTTCTCGGACTAGCGAATTGAAAAGTAGCCTGGTTAATTTAAGTGGAAAAAGTACCCGGGTGGAAATGTGTCACAGCCGGCGCTGGTAGAAAACATTGGCTATGTAATGTGTTGGTGGTTTGGAGTTACCACGATCATGTGCGTTTCAGCAGATACTGACAGTCATTGCTCTACTATGTAGAATAGGGATAGTACTGTAGTTCAAAGGTCAATGGTCCCTGGCTGTCACACAATGACCCTCTGAATTAAAGTTGGGTCGTTCCACCAATTCAGTGCCCTTTGAGAAGTGTAACTTGATCAAAAAATACTTTTGATTTCACCAAATTGTAACATTCTGTCATAAAGAGCACATGTTCAACGTTATAAAAAAAAAACAAGTAAGTAAGTGATTTAAAACAGCTATAAATTCACTTGTGACAGGCAGAATGGAAGCTTGTTGTGTGCAGCCGGGAGTGGCAATTGAATACAAGCTATACCAAAACATTTTTTAAAGCATTTCCTGCCTGTCTATCTATGGGTAATGAATGGTTTCACCATATTAAAACGTCTCCAGGCTGCAGACCTCAGGGAGACATGGACTGACTCCAAGTCTTTGAACTGGACTGTGGTCCTCAGATATTTTCATTTTCAACCTAGCTAAATACAGTCTTGAGCAGTACAAATTTCAGGATATTGGATGGAATAATTGTCTGTTTACTAAACCTTTCCTGAAAAACAAGGATATAACGTAATATAATGTGAAAATGAAGAGAGACACACACACACACACATACACACACACACACACACACATTCCTCAGCCGTCCCTAACCTCTTCAGACAGAATCAAACACATGGAGGTCCAGTCCAGAGCTGTCAAATATTGACTCATAAAGTCTGGGGCTTATACAAGAGCCTTAATCCCTCGCCTCGCGGAAGAACCAACCAAATCCCAGCACTTAATCGATTTGCCCGGCTGAATTGCATTTATTTAAGGAAACTGCTTAATCCCAATATATCCCAACCTTGTCATGTGCCTTGATTTATTACATAAAGACCTATGTATGCACAGACCGCTGTGCTGTGCTGTGCTGTGCAGCCTGTTGTCTGTCTCTCTGTGCTGCTCAGGAGAGGAGAAGCTCCTCAGTTAACATCCTGACAGGCTGGCTGTGCTGCTATTTATAGTTCCTGATGTTATGTCCTGACTGGGCAGGACTCTGCTGCTGCTCTATCATGGTACTTTACTTCCTGGAAGGGCAGGCAGGCAGGCAGGCAGGCAGGCAGGCAGGCAGGCAGGCAGGCAGGCAGGCAGGCAGGCAGGCAGGCAGGCAGGCAGGCAGGCAGGCAGGCAGGCAGGCAGGCAGGCAATGGGATGGGATGGGATAGGGGATATAATATTCTATGATTATTGGATGCTTAGAGTCCATGAGTTATGAAATCTCATTTTAAAAATGTAGCATTGAGAGCTGTAACAACCTAACTTGCTGTTCGACTGTATCTTTGTCTCTGTCTCCACTACCTATTTCAGCTGGAGATGTATAATAATCCCTACCAGAAAACTGTTCTGTGGGTCAGTCTCAAACCCCATAGCAGAGGAATGGACCTAATCCCATAGAAATAGTCCCTAATCCAGGAGAAATTGGCCCTAATCCTGCACCGTCCGTCCGCTTTGCTCTGCTCTACTATCTATCTTCAATGACATTTCAGAGCAGATGCCCTGCTGCATTGAGACGCTTCCCCCTCTGCTGGTGCTCTCCAGTAACCAAGGAAACCCTAGGCTACAGCCCCCTCTCAGTCTCTGAGACTTGAACCCCATTGAAAACCTGTGGTTTGAATTGGTGAGGGCAGTCCATAAGCGGAGATGAAGGATGTGTTCTCCAATCTCATAAAACATATATTTTTTAAGTTTCAATGCCATTATCCTCGTACTGTGAGGTATTGAAAGGTATTATTAACAGGGGTGTCAATAATTCTGACTCCAATCTTTTTTAGAAAATAAATATTACTTGTTCAACAAAATCTCTTTCTCTGAGCAATTGTATTGGTATAAAATAATATAGGTTTCCCATTTTTTTTGTGCATGCAATATAGCTCAGTATTTGTATTGCTATTTTTTTTATTTTTTTTCGCTTTGAAAATGGGATACCTAGTCAGTTGCACAACTGAATGCATTCAACTGAAATGTGTTTTTCCGCATTTAACCCAACCCCTCTGAATCAGAGAGGAGCGGAGGACTGCCATAATCAAGGTAATTGGTGCCCAGTGAGCAGTTGTTGTTGGGAGTTAACTGCCTTGCTCAAGGGCAGAATGGCAGATTTTTACACCTTGCCGGCTTGGGGATTAGAACCAGTGACCTTTCGGTTACTGGCCTAACGCTCTTAACGGCTAGGCTACCTACCTACCGCCCCCGCTTTATGAAGGGTGCCAATAACTTTGGACCTGACTGTACATAATACTCCCCTCCTTCATTTAGAAAAGGACTGTGTGTGTGTGTGTGTGTGTGTGTGTGTGTGTGTGTGTGTGCGCAGAACTGATATCAGAGAGATGGAGGGATGGGGAAAGAGAGGTAGGGATGGAGAATGAGGAACTGTCCTTTAACCATGCAAATGTGAATAGTGTCTTTGACCTGTTTGGTCCTGATCAGGTTGATGCTCCGATGTCTCTCTTTTCTCCTTTTATTCTGTTGTCTTTCTATTCCTCTTCTTTTCTCCTTCTCCCCAATCTTCCCCTTTTTTCTTCCCCCTCTCCCCTTCTCCTCTACTCCTCTCCCCTTCTCCTCCTCTCCTCCTCTCCCCTTCTCCCCCTCTCCTCCTCTCCCCTTTTCCTCCTCTCCCCTTCTCCCCTTCTCCTCCTCTCCTCTTCTCCCCCTCTCCTCCTCTCCCCTTCTCCCCCTCTCCTCCTCTCCCCTTCTCCCCCTCTCCTCCTCTCCTCCTCTCCCCCTCTCCCCTTCTCCCCTTCTCCTCCTCTCCCCTTCTCCCCTTCTCCTCCTCTCCTCTTCTCCCCCTCTCCTCCTCTCCCCCTCTCCTCCTCTCCCCCTCTCCTCCTCTCCTCCTCTCCCCTTCTCCTCCTCTCTTCCCCCTCTCCCCTTCTCCTCCTCTCCTCTTCTCCCCCTCTCCTCCTCTCCCCTTCTCTCCTCTTCTCCCCCTCTCCTCCTCTCCCCTTCTCCTCCTCTCCCCTTCTCCCCTTCTCCTCCTCTCCCCTTCTCCCCTTCTCCTCCTCTCCTCTTCTCCCCCTCTCCTCCTCTCCCCTTCTCCTCCTCTCCCCTTCTCTCCTCTTCTCCCCCTCTCCTCCTCTCCCCTTCTCCTCCTCTCCCCTTCTCCCCTTCTCCTCCTCTCCCCTTCTCCTCTTCTCCCCCTCTCCTCCTCTCCCCCTCTCCTCCTCTCCCCCTCTCCTCCTCTCCTCCTCTCCCCTTCTCCTCCTCTCTTCCCCCTCTCCCCTTCTCCTCCTCTCCTCTTCTCCCCCTCTCCTCCTCTCCCCTTCTCTCCTCCTCTCCCCCTCTCCTCCTCTCCTCCTCTCCCCTTCTCCTCCTCTCTTCCCCCTCTCCCCTTCTCCTCCTCTCCTCTTCTCCCCCTCTCCTCCTCTCCCCTTCTCCCCCTCTCCTCCTTTCCTCCTCTCCTCCTCTCCTCCTCTCCCCTTCTCCTCCTCTCCACTTCTCCCCTTCTCCTCCTCTCCCCCTCTCCTCCTCTCCTCCTCTCCTCCTCTCCCCTTCTCTTCCTCTCCACTTCTCCCCTTCTCCTCCTCTCCCCTTCTCCTCCTCTCCACTTCTCCCCTTCTCCCCTTCTCCTCCTCTCCCCCTCTCCCCCTCTCCCCTTCTCCTCCTCTCCTCCTCTCCCCTTCTCCTCCCTGCATTGTGTGCTGCTGAGCTGAGTCCATTGACGTCAATATGAGTCTTTCATCAGCCCTCTCATTAATCAGGTGATCACTGTCTGTCTTCTGTCTCTCTCTTTCACTCCCTCATCTCTCTCCCCTCCACCCCCTCTCTTGTTCTCGCTTTTTCCCTTTCTATCCCTCTACCTTTCACTCACTGTTTCATTCACTCACTGTTTCATTCACTCACTGTTTCATTCACTCTCTTTGCCATTCCCTCTTTCCTCCAACTCCTCTCTCTCTCTCTCTCTCTCTCTCTTTCTCTCTCTCTTTCTCTTTCTCTTTCTCTCTCTCTCTCTCTCTCTCAAAAGCCTGGAGTCTTATACTCATGTGTGCAGATCTGAGCTGTAAAATTTTAACCATGATATGCTCCTGAAAGCACGCACGCACACACACAGTTGAGCTAGCTCTAGCTTTGCCTGCTAGTGCACTGCTTCTTTGATGTCATTGCAGAGATTGCTCAGTTGTCTGTGAGGAGAGAGAGAGCTGGTGTGAGACGCCTCCCCATGTCCTAGTATTAGCTAAGTAAGTTCCGCAGCCACTCCTCTCTCCCTCTGAGAGATATACAGGTAACTGCCAAAATACTGGAAACACTTGTGTAAATGGGGATACAAAGTATATTGAAAACATGTGCTGAGTTAATTAAGACATCATTCTTAGGGTCTAAAAATGTATAGTTATGCCCAGTTACTCATTATTTTGGCTACCATGGCTAGAAGAAAAGATCTCAGTGATTTTGAAAGAGGAGGGGTTTAAAGGGTGTGTGTGTCAGTCACCAGATCTCCCTCCAATAGAGTTCCAGTTGTAGAATCTATGCCAAGGTGCATTGAAGCATTTAAGATGACACTTTATGTTGGTTTCCATTTGATTCCATTTGAAATTGACTGATTGAGAGGAAATAGGCTCCATCTGGCCACCTGCTTTTACTTTATGACTAGGTCATGTGTGTCCCAGCTCTTTGAAGACAGAGCCGCAGCTTTGTTCCTGTGTCCAGGGATGGATGCAGAAATGTAGAGAGACAGACATGCATCTATGGCTGTCACGCTTGGCGTGGACATGAGGCAGGATCTTATAATGTGTTCCCGTGTCTTCACATGGGCAGGCTGGCACTTACAGTATGTGCAACAATGCCTCTTATGGGACACAGTTTGTGGCATACTCCTTGGCATTTGTGTTGGATAATACATTGACCCATTTCTTTATTTATCTTTCCTTCTCCATCAAACGCCGTCTTTCTCTCGCGCTCTCACTTCCCCCAGCAACTGTAAATTATTAGTATCACACCTTCAGTTGCTCATCTTATATGAGCCTCAACCTCACCATGTTCTCAGCTCTCTCTAGATCTCTCTCTCTCTCTCTCTGCTCTCTCTCTCTCTCTCTCCATCTCCAGCTCATCTTCCACTCTCTCTCTCTCTCTCTCTTCTCCCTCTCTCCTCTAAACCCCTTTTCTCTTTTTCTCTCATCCCTCTCTCTCTCTCTCTTTCCTCCATCTCTCTCTCTCCCCTCCCCTCCCCTCCTCTCCTCTCCTCCCCCTCTCTCCTCTCTGTGCTAACTGCTGGCTGTGATAGCAGCATAGCAGTGTGACTGGGTCTGGCTGCTCAGTGAGGCGGTGCTGCAGTGGAGGCAGCAGGTTTAGATTACGGACATTTCTATATCAAAGCCCCTCACAGATTGGTTCTGGGCCTCCTCACATCAGGTCCTGGCAGCGCTACAGTATTCTCGTCAAGGTATAGCCAGGCCAGCCCCAGTCAGTACCAGAGGTCCCCGAGGAGGGCCCAGTCTATCAGACTGGTTCTGAATAAAGAATGCGTTACTGTTGACTGCTTGTGAGAATATAGGATGGCTCTCTCTGTCATTCACCACAGCTCTTCGTTGTTTATTCCTCCTGAGTGAATCAACCAAACAGAATGCAGGAGGCAGGAGGCAGGATACAGAATCCACCAGCTGCAATAAAAGGAAGAAGTGAGTGAATGGAAGACAGGAAAACAATCATTTACCCCTGTGGCGGAGCCTAGGCACGGCTACCCGAGCTCTGCTGACAATGGAAGCTTCTGTTGTTTCACTTCTATGAATTCTAATATTTTCTGTATGCATTTCTGTAGTCCACACAAGTACTTGAAACTGCCATTGTTGTCTATGGTTGTGTGCAGCTCATGCACATACTGTATATACATCCTTTATAATGTCAAAGTTGAAACACTCGTCTTGAACCTAGAAACAGCTCTGTCTGTCTGTGTTGTGCAGAGATGCTATTGACAACAGCCAGTTCCCAACAGAGTCTTGCTTGTTACAAAGGTCTCTCTGTGCCGTTCTTCCACTGAACACTAGATTTTCCATTTCCCCAATCAACAGTTGTCTGTCAATAACTAGTTAGAAGACTGGCTAGGCGTTTCCCGACAACAGACAACAGAGAGATTATTCCTGCCCCTAACACTGGCAAGCAAGGCAGGGCGTTGTGGCCAGGGTGATGATGGCTTTGTGTCGCCTTAGATAAGCAGCTAAATGGATGGACTGAGCTTTATTTACTATATGAAACCTGGGAGAGATTGCTTTATTGGCTTTAACTGATTGTTTGGTTTACATTTGACCCTGATAAGTGATCTTTTTATCAGTTCCATTCCTCCTACATTTGGAGTAGAATGTATTACATTGACTGTCATTCTCTAGATTTGGTCACTCATGTTTCTTCTCTATTGAGATGTGGACAAGTGGCTTTTAAAGTCCTCTGCTTACACAGACAGTCTGTGTGTGTGTGTGTGTGTGTGTGTGCATGCGTTAGTTGTGTGTGCACTAGCAGGCAAAGCTAGAGCTAGCTCAACTGTGTGTGTGTGTGTGTGTGTGTGTGTGTGTGCGTGCGTTAGTTATCAAGCACCCTGTAGTGGCGTGTGCAATCAGCCTCTGCCTCTGTCTCAGCCAGCCAGTCTAAGCGACGTGGGCCTGGCCTGTCTGTATCGAAGCCAATACCATATTTTATTTTCAGCTCAACGACACAAACGGGTCCTTGTGAGTCTGGCGGGTTTATGTAATAAAATGGTCTTCACCCCACTGTGACAGGCTGAGATAGGTCGTTTATCGACACCAAGGACAACAGGTAGAGTGTGTGTGTGTGTGGTCAGGGGGTGTGACGGTGGCTGCTTTTCATTAAGAAAGGATGATACAATACACCTGAACTAGAGAGAGAGAGAGAGAGGGAGAGAAAAAGGGTGAGAGAGGGAGAGAGGGGAGAAAGAGGGTGAGAGAGGGAGAGGGGAGAGAAAGAGAAAGAGGGTGAGAGAGGGTTCTGTCACCTGAACAAGAGAGAGGGAGAGAGGAGAGAGAAAGAGCGTGAGAGAGGGGAGAGAAAGAGAGGGAGAGAGGGGAGAGAAAAGGGTGAGAGAGGGTTCTGTCACCTGAACAAGAGAGAGGGAGAGAGGAGAGAGAAAGAGCGTGAGAGAGGGGAGAGAGGGAGAGAGGGGAGAGAAAGAGGGTGAGAGAGGGTTCTGTCACCTGAACGAGAGAGAGGGAGAGAGGGGAGAGAAAGATAGGGAGAGAGGGAGAGAGGGGAGAGAAAGAGGGTGAGAGAAGGGAGAGAGGGGAGAGAGAGAGGTTGAGAGAGGGGAGAGAAAGAGGGTGAGAGAGGGTTCTGTCACCTGAACGAGAGAGAGGGAGAGAGGGGAGAGAAAGTTGGTGAGAGAGGGAGAGAAAGAGGGTGAGAGAGGGAGAGAAAGAGGGTGAGAGAGGGAGAGAGGGGAGAGAAAGAGGGTGAGAGGTAGAGAAGTGAAACAAGAAGGAGAGATATAGGAGAGAGGCCCTCGTTAGAGTGTACCTGGTCAGTCACACAATACCTCCATATAATAAACTGCCCCTTGCCTCATCATGACTGGTGTTCTGTGCATTGCATGTATTCCCATAGAGATAAGTACTCTCCATATCTATGTGTATTCCATGGAGGTAAATGAGTTGGCTGTGTTCCATGGAGCCTCTGTTTTTAACCCTGGACAAATAGCCGCGTTTGACCACTGGGTGGCTCAGATACTAACACCAAGAGGAGGGGATGTGAGATGTGATATGAACACAAGAGCACCCCTGTGAAATATCGTCAGCGTTAGAATCATGCATTATTCATCATAATTTCATCCTTTGATATATCACAGATAGTGCATACTACAGTAGAATAAGCAATGAGGTTGTGGAAATTAATTATAATGATTATACGAGTAGTTATAGTCTTTTAACTATATTTTTAAAATATTAAATTAATTGATATTGTCAATGCTTTTGGTGGAAGAAGAACCAAATTTTCATACTTGAGTAAAAGTTCAAAGTAAAAGTAACTATACATCAAATTCCTTAAATTAAGCAAACCAGACAGCAAAATAAAAAAAATAAAAAATACAGACAGCTAGGGACACACTCCAACACGCAGAAATCTCCAACACGCAGACATCTCCAACACGCAGAAATCTCCAACACGCAGAAATCTCCAACACTCCAACACGCAGACATCTCCAACACTCCAACACGCAGACATCTCCAACACGCAGACATCTCCAACAAGCAGACATCTCCAACACGCAGACATCTCCAACACGCAGACATCTCCAACACTCCAACACGCAGACATCTCCAACACGCAGACATCTCCAACACTCCAACACGCAGACATCTCCAACATGCAGACATCTCCAACACGCAGACATCACAAACACTGCAACACGCAGACATCTCCAACACGCAGACACCTCCAACACGCAGACATCTCCAACACGCAGACATCTCCAACACGCAGACATCACAAGCGCAGTATTTGTGTTTAGTGAGTCCGTCAGATCAGAGGTAGTAGGGATGACAATGCGTTATATGGATAGGTGCGCGAATTGGACTATATTGCTGTCCTGCCTGAGCATTGTAAATGTAAAGAGTACTTTTGGGTGTCAGGGAAAATGTATGGAGTAAAAAGTACAGTCAGCTAAGAATAAATTGTTATTTACAATGACGGCCTACACCAGCCAAACCCGGACGACGCTGGGCCAATTGTGCGCCGCCCTATGGGACTCCCAATCACGGCCGGTTGTGATTCAGCCTGGAATCAAACCAGGGTCTGTAGTGACGCCTCTAGCACTGAGATGAAGTGCCTTAGACAGCTGAATCATCTTCCTTCAGAAGGTATTCACACCCCTTGACTTTTTCAGCCTGAATTTAAAATGGATTAAATTGAAATTTTGTGTCACTGGCATACACACAATACCCCATAATGTCAAAGTGGAATTATGTTTTAAGATTATTTTTTACAAGTGAATTAAAAATGAAAAGCTTAAGTGTCTTGAGTCAATAAGTATTCAACCCTTTTGTTATGGCAATGTAAAAATGTGTAACATGATTTTCCAATGCCTTGCAAAGAAGGGTGCCTATTGGTAGATGGGTAAAAAATAAAAAAGCAGAGATTGAATATCCATTTGAGAATAGTGAAGTTATTAGTTACACTTTGGATGGTGCATCAATACACCCAATCATTACAGAGATACAGGCGTCCTTCCTAACTCCGTTGCCAGAAAGTAAGGCACAGCTCAGGGATTTCAACATGAGGCCAATGGGGACTTTAAAATAGTTTAATGGCTGTGATAGGAGAAAACTGAGGATGGATCAACAACATTGTAGTTACTCTACAATACTAACTTAATTGACAGAGTGAAAAGAAGGAACCCTGTACAGAATAAAAATATTCCAAAACATGCATCCTGTTTGCAACAAGGCACTAAGGTAAAACTGCAAACAATTTGGCTAATCTTTTTGTCCTGAATACAAAGTGTTATGTTTGGGGAAAATCCAATACAACACATTACTGAGGACCACTCTCCATATTTTCAAGCATAGTGGTGGCTGCATCATGTTATGGGTATGCTTGTAATCGTTAAGGACTGGGGGGGTTTTCAGGTTTTCACAAAAAAGAAATGAAATGGAGCTAAGTACAGGAAAAATGCTAGAGGAAAGCCTGGTTCAGTCTGCTTTCCACCAGACACTGGGAGATTAATTCACCTTTCAGTAAGGCCAAATCTACACTGGAGATGCTTACCAAGAAGTCAGTGAATGATCATGACTCAGTTACAGTTTTGACTTAAATCTACTTGAAAATCTATGGTTTAGACCCGACAATTGTTGTCTTACAATGATAAACAACCAATTTGAGCTTGAAGAAGTTTGAAAGAATAATGATTGTTGCACAATCCAGATGTGGAAAGCTCTTAGAGACTTACCCAGAAAGACTCACAGCTGTAAGGTGCATGTACAAACTCACTCAGGGGTGTGAATACTGTCTGTATTTCATTTTCAATAAATGTGCATTTTCTAAACATTTCTAAAAACATGTTATCATTTTGTCATTACCGTGTGTTTAAGATGGGTTAAAACAAATATCTGAATCCATTTTGAAATCAAGGGGTATGAATACTTTCTGAAGTCACCATTTTTTCTTTAGGAATGTAGTTGAGTAAAATATCAAATATCTAGTAAAGTAAATTACAGATACACCAAAAAACTACTTAAATAGTTACTTTACACAACTGGGTACCACTGATATGTTCCAGTGAACATACAGCAGAATGTTAATTGAGTTCCCTAGAGCCCTGTGGGCTTCCCTAGAGCCCTGTGTGTGTCTTGATTTTAGGGAGCATGGTGTGGAATGCAAATCAGTGACAACATGCAGGGTTTCATCAGAGGCATGATAGCTCTGTTCCATATCAGTAATACATGTGTTATATTAACTGTGTGACTGCGTCTCTGTAACAAGCTCCCCATTCCCTTCCTGAATCAGAGGCTGCAGCGGTGTGATTCACGCCTCGGACACAATGCTGTCTTGTCTGTGTTGTTCAGTCAGAAAAACAGTAATTTAGCTCACTAGCTCAGGGTGAGAGAGATGAGCCATAGAAGAGGCTCATCGAGAAAAAAATATCTGACTTGTTTGATATTACGTGTATGTGTGTGAAAGAGAGAGTGTATGTGGGGGGAGGGGGGGGGGCAGTGATGTCATAACTGGAAGAGGGAGCAAGGGGAGGGGAGGGGAGGCTAGAGGGCTGATTCCTCCCTCGGCGTCTCTGCTTCCCCAACCAGCCAGCCCAGAGTAACACCCAGCCTGCCTCACTGATAGAGACTACTACAGAGTGTGTTCTTCAGAGCACAACACACACACACTCTCACCGGCGAAAACACACACACACACACAGGTGCTCCAGACCAGCCGTCCTTTGTAGAGCGAGTAGTAGATTCTAGCAGTTGTTTTATCTGTCTGTCTGAGCGGTGCAGAGAGGAGTGAGAATGCCTTCACGAAGCCTGGACTGTGATATCTCTGTCCTCATCGCCTGTGTGGTGGACGTTGAGGTGTTCACCAGTCAGGAGGTCAAGGTAGGACAAAATACACATACACACTCCTAGGCAGCACAGAACATACTTCACACACTTCAGAAGACAGGGCTAGAATTTGAGTTGGTGTTCTATAGGTCTGTCTGGGCTTCTTAAAAAAACTATTCAACTGTATGCATTCTGTATGTGCTTATCTGTATGCAGAGCTTTGTGCTTTCAGTCTAAAATTGCTGTAAAACTACTCAGGTTGTGTCTAAGATAATATTGTACAGTAGAAGATAAGACACCATGTCAATGTAGAGTAGAATTGATCCCATATTTCTTGCACACAATGACAACGTCAAGCTTGGATTATGTTTTGCCCAATAGTAACTGAATGGTGAATGTAATTTTCTTTGTGAGTAGATAAGTCGTTCCTGAACATCATGAGTAGATCAGGAATAATGATGAGTGTGAAACCGTTCAAAGGCTACAACAAAACATGCATTTTTTGGGGGGGGTGGTATGATTTTTGTGCCTCTAACTTTCTCACTCATCATTATTCACGATTCATTCATGATTTTCCGTAATCATGGTAGCGTCCACGTTAATGCAGACGTGTTTAGAAACACTTTTGTTGCTTACAATAAAAGTGACTCAATACGTTATTAACCATTGTAGAGTCACAAGCTTGATGTATTCATTGCGTGCGAGGAATATGGGAACAAATACTTAACGTTTGACTACTTTAATACACTAAAGTGAATTAGTCCAAATACTTAGGAATTCTTCACACTGGATCGACTACTTTAAAGGGATACTGCGAGATTTCTGGCATTTTGTATGTCTCTGCTTTCAGTTTGAAGGAAGTTAGAGGTAGTTCCGCAAGCCAACGTTAGCGCAATGAATGGAAGTCTACAGGTACGCTAGCGTATGCATATGGAGGGGAGTGTGTGTACAACAAAGCTTTGACGTATAATAGTATTGTGTGAATGCAGTCGGTTTTGATTTTACATCTAACACAGGGAACTCAGTCGGGGTCTCAACTTCCTGTTGAGAGTTAAAATAATATAATAGGTACAATTTTGAAATTGAGTTGTGCATCAGCAGTCACTCAATTAGCCCATATCAGCATTTTTATTTTTTGATTGGTAAGTTAGTCTAGCGGCCAGCTATCTGACCTGGATAATTGATCATCAGTTATCAGATTAAAAACTGCAAACGTTTGCCTCCAGCCTATGGCAAAATGTGTAGAACTGCAGGAAATTTGCTCTAAAACGGCTCATGGCAAAATTAGTAGAATTGTTTGAAATTAGTTATACAATTGCAAAATCTTCTCTCCACCCCATGGCAAAATGTGTAGAATTGCAGGAAATTAACTTAAAAACGTTTTTTCCCTCTTCGCTGTCATGAGGAGTGCCGCTCGCGAAGTGGGGGGCGTATGGATGTGGGTATGCAGACCCACGAGCCACTGCGGCCCCTTATTATGAGTTCTGTTTTTTTTGTGTTCCCCACCCCAATCAAAGTTGCCCATCCCTGATCTAACATATCAGCCTTTTTACAATTACTTTGATTTGATATGTGTTGGAAAAATTATGGTTTCAGGATGAAGTGTGTTGAATTGCACAGCAAGATACTGCAGCTTTGTTCTCCTTTTGGCACGCTCAACTGTTCATCATTTACTTGCATAAGACATACACACACATGCACAAACACTCTGTAAGTGGAGCGTACGTCATCGCACCACACACCCTCTCCATTCATAAAACCCCCCTGATGTGCAGTTCCAATGCATCACACCTTGGACAGGCTGAATCTCACTGGGGAGCCCACACACGCACGCACGCACGCACGCACACACGCACGCACACACAATAACAGAGATCTGACTACACTACACACAGCCCCACACAAATCTACATAAACTACACACAGCTCACATACTTGGGTCTCTGGATGAACAAATGAATTCTGTGAAAATGGGATGAAATGTTAAGATTCCATGTAATATATCTGGGTGAAAAAACAGACTGCAGTTATTGGATTACAATGCATTGACCCCAAAATAGGAAAGGAGGATCTGTCTGAGTAATCATTAATCCTCCCATCACATCCACATGTTTAATGTTTAATTAATCACTGTCTGCTACTCAGGTCTTGCTGCCCTCCTCCCCACCATCTTCATTCTAGAATATAGAAGATTCTGGAATTTTCGACTATTCTTTGATAGAAAATGAGGCAGTGAGAGACTGAAGAGATGAGGTTATGATTTGAGTGATGGTTAACGCTTGGCTGGCACTAGCTGTAATGAATAGCTAATGTTCAGACTTGGTGATTGGTCAGATAGACAGACAGACAGAGAGACTGAAGGATGGACAGATAGACAGACATACATTCGTTATTATACATTTTGCCAGGCTTCCATATTCCTGCTGCCACGGAAGCGTATGAATATGGAGTGATGCGAGCTGCCCAGTGGCGCGAGCTTACCGGTTGGGCTAAATGCCTTTTTATGCTTACTTCAAGGCAAGCAACACTGAAGCATGCATGAGATCACCAGCTGTTCCAGACGACTGTGTGATCACACTCTCCGTAGCCGATGTGAGCAAGACCTTTAAACAGGTTAACATTTAACACAGATTACCAGCACGTGTACTAAGGGCATGCGCGGACCAACTGGCAAGTGTCTTCACTGACAATTTGAACCTCTCCCTGACCGAGTCTGTAATACCTACATGTTTCAAGCAGACCACCATAGTCTCTGTGCCCAAGGAAGCGAAGGTAACCTGCTTAAACTCAAGTCGGTAGCCATGAAGGCTTTGAAAGGCTGGTCATGGCTCACATCAACACCATCATCCTGGAAACACTAGACCTACTCCAATTCGTATAACACCCCAACAGATCCACAAACGCAATCTCAATCGAACTCCACACTGCCCTTTCCCACCTGGACAAAAGGAACACCTATGTGAGAATGTTGTTCATTGACTACAGCTCAGCGTTCAACACCATAGAGCCCACAAACCTCATTACTAAGCTAAGGATCCTGGGACTAAACACCTCCCTCTGCAACTGGATACTGGACTTCCTAACGGGGCCCCCCCCCAGGTGGTAAGGGTAGGCAACAACACATCTGCCACGCTAATCCTCAACACGGGGGCCCCTCAGGGGTGCATGCATAGTCCCCTTCTGTACTCCTTGTTCACCGACAACTGCGTGGCCAAACACGACTCCAACACCATCATTAAGTTTGTTGACGACACAACAGTGGTAGGCCTGATCACTGGCAACGATGAGACACTCTATAGGGAGGAGGTCGGTAACCTGGTGCCAGGACAACAACCTCTCCCTGAACGTCAGCAAGACAAAGGAGTGCCTACGGCCCAGTACATCACTGGGGCCAAGCTTCCTACCATACAGGACCTCTATACAGTCACCCAAGTCACAGACTGTTCTGAGCTGCTCAGACAAGGTTGTGTTTTGCATCTTTTAATGTGTACACAAGAGCATGTTTACAGTCTACAGCCTGACATGTAACTGGTCAATGGTGTTGACCATGACCTCTCTCCCCCTTATCTTCATATTTTTTCTCTCCCTCCCTACATGTGTATGTTTATAATGAGTTGTTTTGACACTGTCCTTGAATAACTGGGTTAAAGTGACTGGCTTCTGAACAATATATGATGTTGGGGTTTTCAGACTGACATTTATGGGTCAACACTAAACACTAAACACTATCATTACTGAAGTAATTGCTGTGGACTGACTATGGAAACTTATGACAGTATGTGAGGTCATGTCATAACAGTGATTTGGGTAAATAACGGAGTAGATTCAGGTTGGAGTGCAGGTCAGGATCGCTGGCAGGGTAGAACTGTCTGATTTTAACAACATGGTTATGAGGATGACACCGTATCTGTTTGTTCCTCTCTTGATCAAACTATTCCTATGATGCCAAGAGGTGCATTCAATATCATTCCTGTTCAGCCAGTGTATGAAGATTTGAAGCATTCACATCTGTCTCTTTTTGAATATACAGTAGCACCTGTTGTCTCTCTCTCTCCTCCCTGCTGCAGCGACCACGACAAAACATCAACAGTGTTTATCGCGCTGTCCGTGTTGCTGAAGCTGCAACATAATTACGCCATTTCTGACTGAAAAGTTCTGTTACCAAATTCTCTCATTTGTTTGTTAAAAACATTCCCTATTGCCTTTAACCCTTGCGCTCTTTACGCTGTATGTCCATCAAATGCGCATGAGTTTTGCCGTATGTTGTTTTTTCTGGATGTCTAGTCCGCATTTTCCGTAATTGACGCACATGTGCTTTACAATGCTGCAGAAAGTTTTGCTGTCTGGGTCTCCTGCCACGTTCGACCAAAGTGCCGATTGCTTTGTAGAGACACATTGCCAATACGATTGGAGTACCTGGTCAGTTTAATGTGAAATAATTAGCTGGAAAGTGGAAGCTAAGTGCTGGCAATTTCTTAGCTAAGCTATCTAGCAAAGTGGTTAGCTTTGTAGTTAGATAGCTAGCTAACTGGCTTGACTGTTTATGAACTTCCGTTTGTACAACTGCACGGTAAAGCAATGCACGAGTTGAAAATATTAAAAGCATGCGGTACACAGAACGCACCGCAGCCTAGTGCGGCATCCCCAACACAGCGTTGCGCACTGCTCCATTGACAATGAATTACATTCATTGGAATGCAAAGAGTTTGACACATCTGGTGGACATGAGGCTTTACGTGACACGTATGCATCGCATGCACATGGCCAATAGGGCCTGACCTATAGCATATCATAATTACATCAATAAACTCGTTATAACAAACTCTGAACACCGTAACACATTTGACAGCAAAATAGATGCAGAGGACGTGACAAACTTGAAACAGGGGAATGTTTACTGGTTGCTTAGGAGGTAAAGGGTAAATCAGATGTGTGGAATAAATTTGACTATTATGTGTGCTTTTAGATTACAATATAATTTCTGACCATTTGGAACAATGTAAACACAAAATAAATTATAAGCATACCAGAGAGTCTGTTGTAACTTATTCTATTTTTTTGTAAAGCCTTTATTACAGCAAATAATAAAACCAGTCGCATTCATTCATAAATAAATTTTTTACGAAATGGAACGGTTTATTTGTTTATTATTATAATTATTATTCAAGGGTCGCTTTGTTATTTTATTTTAAAAATTAAAATGCTTGATTGCATATAAAATCATGAATGACTCTTATGCTGTGTGATGACTTGAACGAATGATTGGTACAGACAGTACTGTAGCCTATATAAGTATTGAAATATAGGCCTGAGTATAGTATAAAGTGTCACGATGCATAGAGAGGACCGAGGCACTGAGCAGTAATGTGAAGTCATTCCTTTTAATATGAACAAAACAACAAAAGGCGAGGCAGCAAACATGAACTGGTGTGCAACAAAAGTAACAAACACAAAAACCCACAAAACAGGTGGGAACTCGAAGCGTATAAATAGGCTCCTCAATTAGAGGTAATGCAGCGCAGCTGCCTCTAATTGGGGACCAACCACAAACTAAACAGAGGTCTCTGGACACTAAACCTGACAACCATAAAGGTTTCCTCTCTGAACATAAAACATTACAATAAAGACTAAACAGGATGTGATCTTCGGCCTACAGCTCAATGGTGGTTATACAGGGCTGCTATACTAAGCCTTCTAATGGTAATTAAATTACTTATTATTATAATAATGATGAATATAACAATATTAGTTAAGGTAACAATAAGGAGTTAATGAAAAGGGAGGGTTATTATTATAAATATTTCAGACAATTTGGAACAGTGTAAACAACACTAAATAAATTATAAAAAACACCAGAGAGGCTGTTCTAATAAAGCCTTTATTACAGCATCGCAAATATTAAAAACAGCCAAATTTGTGAAATTGGTAATCCGACGTGTTTGCATGAAGCTTGGTGCTCAGGGAATCAGTAGGCTATTAAACAAACTTTCAAACAAGCAACAGAAGCAATATCTGTCTTATTTCTGTGTGTGTGTATATATATATATATATATACAGTTGAAGTCGGAAGTTTACATACACCTTAGCCAAATACATTTAAACTCAGTTTTTCACAATTCCTGACATTTAATCCTAGTAAAAATTCCCTGCCTTAGGTCAGTTAGGATCACCACTTTATTTTAAGAATGTGAAATGTCAGAATAATAGTAGAGAGAATTATTTATTTCAGCTTTTAATTCTTTCATCACATTCCCAGTGGGTCAGAAGTTTACATACACTAAATTAGTATTTGGTATCATTGCCTTTAAATTGTTTAAGTTGGGTCAAACGTTTCGGGTAGCCTTCCAAAAGCTTCCCACAATAAGTTGGGTGAATTTTGGCCCATTCCTCCTGACAGAACTGGTGTAACTGAGTCAGGTTTGTAGGCCTCCTTGCTCGCACACGCTTTTTCAGTTCTGCCCACAAATGTTCTATAGGATCGAGGTCAGGGCTTTGTGATGGCCACTCCAACACCTTGACTTTGTTGTCCTTAAGCCATTTTGCCACAACTTTGGAAGTATGGTTGAGGTCATTGTCCATTTGGAAGACCCATTTGCGACCAAGCTTTAACTTCCTGACTGATGTCTTGAGATGTTGCTTCAATATATCCACATATTTTTCCTTCCTCATGGCGCCATCAATGTTGTGAAGTGCACCAGTCCCTCCTGCAGCAAAGCACCACCACAACATGATGCTGCCACACCCATGCTTCACGGTTGGGATGGTGTTCTTCGGCTTGCAAGCATCCCCCTTTTTCCTGCAAACATAACGATGGTAATTATGGCCAAACCGTGCTATTTTTGTTTCATCAGACCAGAGGACATTTCTCCAAAAAGTACGATCTTTGTCCCCATGTGCAGTTGCAAACTGTAGTCTGGCTTTTTTATGACGGTTTTGGAGCAGTGGCTTCTTCCTTGCTGAGCGGCCTTTCGGGTTTCAGGTTAGGACTCATTGTACTGTGGAAATAGATAATTTTGTACCTGTTTCCTCCAGCATCTTCAAGGTCCTTTGCTGTTCTGGGATTGATTTGCACCTTTTGCACCAAAGTACGTTCATCTCTAGGAGAAAGAACGCGTCTCCTTCCTGAGCGGTATGACGGCTGCGTGGTCCCATGGTGTTTATACTTGCGTACTATTGTTTGTACAGATGAACGTGGTACCTTCAGGCATTTCTGAGGTCCTGGCTGATTTCTTTTGATTTTCCCATGATGTCGAGCAAAGAGGCACTGAGTTTGAAGGTAGGCCTTTAAATACATCCACAGGTACACCTCCAATTGACTCAAATTATGTAAATTAGCTAATCAGAAGCTTCTAAAGCCATCATTTTCTGGAATTTTCCAAGCTGTTTAAAGGCACAGTCAACTTAGTGTATGTAATCTTCTGACCCACTGGAGTTGTGATATAGTGAATTATAAGTGAAATAATCTGCCTGTAAACAATTGTTGGAAGAATTACTTCAACCTAGTAAGTTTATGTAAACCTCCGACTTCAACTGTATGTATATATATATATATATATATTTATATATATATATATATATATATATATATAGATAGATAGATAGATATAGATATAGATATAGATATAGATATATAGATATAGATATATAGATTATTTATAAAGCCAGGCACATTTAACAGTTAGGCTATTGATTATAGAACTAATGAAGTTGGGGTTTCCTCTAGCCTCACTTTTCTTAGACAATTAAGGCAAGGGCTGTTGTCTCGTCTCCTAACTCCGCTGCTGCCTCCACCACATTGTTCTCAACACCAATATGCTGGGTAACTTTGCTATTATGCACATAGCAACATGGTCTAGGAAAAGGCGCCAATTCAACAGTGTACTGATGTGTTTCAGAACCACGGAGGAACGCACATTATTATTTTTATTGGTGTTGCACCATTGTTCTTACGTCATATAACCACATACAATTTCGGTAGCAGATGTCTTAGAGTGATGGACTGTGCCACCCCCACGGCCTCCACAATGGATTAGTCCACTCAGACGGCGACCAATCAGAAAGGCGTCTTGTACACCGTTAATCATTTATATATTTTGTTGCTACTGCTCAACTAAAGAAATCTCGGTCGACCAACAGGCCATCGACCAAACAATCGACCAGTTGACTAAATGGGGTCAGCCCTAGTGCACTCTATAACTGGGATCTCTGTTTAGTTGGGTGTTTAATGAACTCTCATTCTGGTCAGATGAAGCTATCACCACACTTTATTACAGCACATTATGACTGGTCTGGCTTTATGTAGAGAGATGTGGCTTTTATCCAACCACTGTTCAGTACAATGTGATAGAAATAGATGCAATGTCTGTGCCAGGTTATGGGTGGTGAAGACCTGAGATACACTTTCTCTTTATAGTAACATTCCTAACTTCTATATTAGTTAGGATATAGAAGTTAGGAATGTTCTCTCTGTTCCTTTCTCCGTTTTAAGAAGTCTGTCTATTCTAGATCTAATGGCCTACTTGTTAAATTTCTCCTCTAAGTTGGAAAATCACATTACATTAAAATGACTGGATGGATGGGGGATGTTATCAACAATCTTCCCTCCCCCACAAGCCTGCTATGTGAGATTTCCTGCCCTGGTTTTAACACGACAATTCCTGACACTAGAGGTTACACAACCCAGGACTTATATTTGGCTGGAGGTCAAGGTTCAACATAAAAATAACAATCTGAGTGTCTAGTCTGGATGCGTTTAAGATGAATGACCCCTTTTGTTCTCCTAAAAGGACAGCAAAAACACTGTATTCTGGTTGCTGTTTATTTTAGTCTCTAGCTAATCCATCTTCTACTACATGTGTGTCTGTATGTGCTTAAAGCCTGTGTTGTTAAAGTCTAAAGGTGACTCTGGTTTAATGTTCTCCTCTCCTCTCCTCTCCTCTCCTCTCCTCTCCTCTCCTCTCCTCTCCTCTCCTCTCCTCTCCTCTCCTCTCCTCTCCTCTCCTCTCCTCTCCTCTCCTCTCCTCTCCTCTCCTCTCCTCTCCTCTCCTCTCCTCTCCTCTCCTCTCCTCTCCTCTCCTCTCCTCTCCTCTCCTCTCCTCTCCTCTCCTCTCCTCCTCTTGTTAATTAATGCCAGTAAAGTCAACAGTGAAAAGTAAACATGCCCGCTTGGCTTTGGGATCGTACCACTGTAATTACTTAAATACCCACACGCATACCACACCGCCTCCAAGGGGGCTGTGGGAAAAACACAACACCTTGGATCACTTTTGTTCCTTCCTCAAATACTGACCCTATTTTTTATTGTAATGCTATTCCAGTACAGAGGTGTTCTGTGTTCCTATTTGATTATAGATTATCATACTGATAAGGAGCTGTCTGTCCTGTCCTCCTTAGTGCTGATGGGTTTCCTCTAGTCTTGATAGATCTGTGTGTTCCTCAAGGAGAGGTGTCACCACAGAAAGGTCCATTTGAGTGGCACACTGTCACTCACTCAGCCTATTAAAGATGCTTTGTTATCATTAGTGGGGTTGGGCTTCACTATACCAATGCAGGGCAATGTGTGTGTGTGTGTGTCGGTGTCCTCTGAATGTAACACTCAGTGGTTTACTGCTTTACTGGGCTGTACTCGTAGACGTTAGAGAGACAGGATGTTTTGAAACCAGGGCTCCCAAGACTTCCTACACAAAAACAAATTATTTTCTCTTTGTGTTTCTGACCTTGAGCAAGCTTTTGTGTCACCCCTTCCACCCCCAAACCCTCAAATGTGATGCTGTCAATTCAAGTACCCCAGAGTACCCCAAAGTACCCCAAAGTACCCCAGAGTACCCCAGAGTACCCCAGAGTACCTCGGAGTACCCCTAAGTACCCCAAAGTACCCCAGAGTACCCCAAAGTACCCCAGAGTACCCCAAAGTACCCCAAAGAGCCACTTAGCTCTACAAGTTGTCATTAGTCTTGTTGTACAATGACAACATATACAGTGTACAGCTAGTGTTCTCTGAATCACAGTTGTAGTTAACTGTAACACTGTTATCAAACACAGTAGACAGCGATGTTATTTTGCCTTAAACCACCATCCCCTCTCTTTTCACCCCCTCTTTTTACTCTCATCCGGAGCACTTTGCTTCATTAGGATATTTATTTTCCATAGTTGGAGCACATAAACTGGAACACAGTTTAATAGATTTCAGAATGGCCCCTCCATCTTGACATGTGGTTTTAATGGCCTGACTGCTACAAACACCAGATGGTAATTGTGAGGATGTTCTCTGTTCACCTTTTTAGCTCTCTATTATCTAAGGGCACTTAAGCCATCAGACACCCACACCAGCAGGCTGTCCTGTGCTACCACTGCTTTTGTGTGTGTGTGTGTGTGTGTGTGTGTGTGTGTGTGTGTGTGTGTGTGTGTGTGTGTGTGTGTGTGTGTGTGTGTGTGTGTGTGTGTGTGTGTGTGTGTGTGTGTGTGTGTGTGTGTGTGTGTGTGTGTGTGTGTGTGCGTGCGTGCGCATGTATCAATGTGTCTTAGTGTGTGAGACTGAGAATTCATTGCTTGGTGATGACTTTTAAAAGCTTGTAAAGAACAGGAAAGCCCGCACACTGTTTACGCTTCCAATTCACCGTTTTATTGACAATGTTTCGATCTGAACCAGATCTTCGTCAGGTCAAACAGACTGAGTGCTCACATCCCAAAATATACACATTTCACCTCACATGACCATTATGCACATGGCGCATGGTGGGTATGGAAACATAATTAATGACAGAGGTCATAAATGATTATATACATACAAATCGTCCCGAGTTAAAACCTAGGCAATAATAAAAAAAGATTACGTTAAGCCATAATCATCTCCCCATCAATATTGTCCAATGTCTTAAGGGTGTTAATCATGTCCATAGAATAGCGTGCATATTCTGGGAGTGACACCACACTGGGTTTTAGAAAGAAATCTACAAAAGCAGCATTTTTTCAGTCAATGAGCCAATGGAGGCCACAGGAGGTCTCCCTGGTGGCTTATCCAATCAGGAGGTCTCCCTGGTGGCTTATCCAATCAGGAGGTCTCCCTGGTGGCTTATCCAATCAGGAGGTCTCCCCGGTGGCTTATCCAATCATTTGTGCATTTTTGGTAAGGCATGGATAACGCTCGTGATTGGATTGTCTAATTTCATGAACTCAATTTTGCGTAATGTCTCCACTTTCATCAAGAGACTTCACCTTACAGTGAATCTCATCTTTGAACAGGTGTGTGGGGTCACGTGACAGTTTCTGATGGTATGTGGTGTTGTTCAATTGTCCCTGGATCTCATTCACATAATCATCACGGTTCACCAACACCACGAGCCCGCCCTCATCAGCATTACACACTATCGTAGTGGAGTGATTTTTTTATTCATCCAATGCTTGTCTCTGTTCTTTAGGGAGATTATTGTAGAATCTGTATTCTCGATCCACCAATCTGCAGTACGTTGAAAAGCCCTAATTGCTGCTTCATGGGAAGTGACATTTCTTCTCTGGTTGTATATGTAGCAGAGTAATCCTGATCGCCTCCATAACTTTACATGATGGATGTGTTCTATTGTGTAATCGGTAGGAATCTCTTAAACACACTATAGTATGTTGACTGCCAGTGTTTGGTCCCTGTGTTTAGCGTGTTGCCATAGCCACTGCCACGGTACGGTCTCCTCAACTCAACCCAAATATCATCATAACCCACAAAGAATTTCCTCAGCTGATCCAGCACGGGAATCACCCCACGTAAGGCTTTGTGGTCTGTTACTAAACCACCATAAAGTGCTGGAGACTCACTTGAATGGATACTTTACACCATGACCTTTGTTTTGGTCACATCATCATGGTGTGAGCATTAGGCCTAGGCGCTGACAGTTCTCCGTCATAGCGTACACATTACACAGTTGCGTCATCGTCAACTCCGTCATGAGTATTTCCTGAACATGTGACTTGACCAGGGAAAAATTCTAGGTCTTAGTTGCAGTATGGCCTATAACTAGGGTCTTGTTTTTCCTGGTCAAGTCAGGTGTTCACAAACACTCATGGTCCTAGTTATATAATATCTATTTTTGAGTTGATGGAAGAGATTACACAACAGATGGGTGGGTCTCTGAGACTCATCTGAGGAGTGAGATGGTGCCATAAAAAGGTCCTAGTGGTAACCAAGCCTTTCTCCTCCAGTTCTGCTTGCTCTCTGTCAGAAGATATATTCTTTGTGTGTTGCTCTTGGTCCTGAGCCTAAAAGGAGCTTCTCACTGCCTCCCCAAAGAGAAATGCAAGGAGTACTTAATCTTGTCACCATCTTCTCTAACTTGACTAGACCAAAGAAAGCAGCTCTCATTGTGTCCACATCGTCTGTACTATCAAGGGTTTGCACTCAAGAAAGAGATCAGATCATTTTACATCGCATACTTTATGCATAATTTATTTAATCACTAGAAAGATTGAGTATGCAGCACACTGTGTGCTCAAGTCCTCGTATGCAATCTACAATAAGTCAGTCTGGCCCAGCTAAAGCCTCAGGTCACTTGGAAGGTCAGTTAAGATGGATCAGCCATGTCCTGGTCATTCCTGTCTGTCCTCTGTAGTGGCATGTTGTACCAAGTCAGTCAGTACCTCCTGGCTGGGAATGTTGTGTGAGTGTTCTGGAACATAGTATCTGGAATCTCCAGTGAAAATAATGTAGGAACAGAACACAGACTGTTTCTGATTAACATTCTGAGTGCAGAGAGAGAGCACAAGACAATACAGCTCTGAGTTGGAACGCTGAAACACTAGAAGCTGCTCTAAATTCCCAGCGTACTTCTGCTGTGTGCTTTACTTTATGCAATGGAATTATCTTCTAGTGTCTTTGGCATGTGTCAATGTGTCAATTGTTTTCAATTAAAATGGTCTAAAAGAAACAAAAATAGCTTCTTAGCAAAGAGCAGTTTCACAAGCAAGAATTTTGCTAGGACGGCCTGGGAGTGGTCTGAGTAAAGAGGGGAAAACTGAAAACTAGTTGTTATTGGCAGAGAGGTTTGGAACTCACGTTCTTATTGGTCTATTAACCAGGCAGGCCAAGACTCCCTCCCACCAAATCAGACTGAAATTTCAAGTGATCTTTTCAAACAGCTCTTACACTAAAAGGGCATTATCATCATTTTCACAATTTCACAATATTATCACAACCTCATAGTGTGGAAATATATATACAGTATATATAAAACACAGGAAAATAACGTTTTTGACTGCACTGGGCCTTTAATGAGTTTCAGTGGACTGGTCTTTTTTATACAGAGTCATTTTTCTGGGTCGTCTTTGTATATGCTGAGTGTTATTCTTCGCCGTGCTACTTGTGCTAGATTGAAATATGTTGATGTTGCTTCACTCTATTGGGAACTTTGTGTGTAGCAGTAGGTTTGTTTTTACCTTGCTGGATGGTCCTACGTCAGAACATTTAGATCATTGTTTAACCTTCAAACAGATCATTGTCCTCAGTAGTGGAAAGTATTCAGATCCCCTGTCTTGCCAATGAGTCAACCCTGTGTCATGTTCTCGATGTGATATACCGACTATAAATAGCTTTGCAGAGGGGAAATATAGTCATGAATAATCTGCTGCACTGTGTGTGTGTGCATATTTTTATCATTCTGCAGTTAGAATGTATATAATTATGAGATTATGGGATTCTGTGGTGTTTCTAGAGGTTGTATGAGTCATATGCATTCATCTTCCCTACTCTTAAAGTAATATGACACATCACACTACTGCAGAGAATGGCTAATACATTCTATGGTAATGTCTCAGTATTTAGGGACTTTGCTTTGAAATATGGTAACGGTCAGTAACTGCTTTGAAATACGGTAACGGTCAGTAACTGCTTTGAAATACAGTAACAATCAGTAACTGCTTTGAAATACGGTAACTGTCAGTAACTGCTTTGAAATATGGTAACAGTCAGCAACTGCTTTGAAATACGATAACAATCAGTAACTGCTTTGAAATACGGTAACAGTCAGTAACTGCTTTGAAATACGGTAACAATCAGTAACTGCTTTGAAATACGGTAACAATCAGTAACTGCTTTGAAATACGGTAACAGTCAGTAACTGGTTTGAAATACGGTAACAATCAGTAACTGCTTTGAAATACGGTAACAGTCAGGAACTGCTTTGAAATACGGTAACAATCAGTAACTGCTTTGAAATACGGTAACAGTCTGCAACTGCTTTGAAATACGGTAACAATCAGTAACTGCTTTGAAATACGATAACAATCAGTAACTGCTTTGAAATACGGTAACAGTCAGTAACTGCTTTGAAATACGGTAACAATCAGTAACTGCTTTGAAATACGGTAACAGTCAGTAACTGCTTTGAAATACGGTAACAATCAGTCAATGTGAAATCCAGTCTTCACTATCACTGGAGGAGAAAATGTGTGATGAACTACTACAGTAATGTTTCTACGAGGTCATTGCCATTTCCTCAATGTCACTCTCGCTCAGATATCACCATAACATGGCATAAGTCATGGAAAAATGTGTAGAATTGCAGGAAATTAGCTCTAAAATGGCAAAATGTCTCTCTGCCCCTGTGACGTGGTGAGGTAGGATCCAGGAGCAGAGAAGAGAACCAGACGAGGAACGAAGGGACGAGTAGGGTCAGGATGAGCGAGGATGGGTCCGGAGGTGAAACGTCCCTTGAGCTCCTCGAATGCCCTGTCAGCCTCGGGAGTCCAGAAAAAACGGGTCTGGGATTGATGGGTTAGGGCTGTGAGAGGCGCTGCCACTGCACCAAAGTTGTGCATAAAACATCTGTAGAAATTGGCAAACCCGATGAACCGCTGGACTTGTTTGAGTGAGGCGGGACGGGACCAGTCGGTGACCACCTTAACCTTAACAGGGTCCATTTGGATGATGGCAGTAGAGATAATGTGGCCCAGGAAAGAAACTTGGGATACATGGAGCTCACACTTCTCTATCTTGACGTATAGTTGACTCTGCAGGAGGCGTCTCAGGACTTGGCGGACGTGTAGGATGTGTTCTGGAAAGGTCTTGGAGAAGATCAGGATGTCTTGAAAGTAAACAAAGATGAAACGATTCAACGTGTCCCTAAGAGTGTCATTGACCAATGCTTAGAAGACTGCTGGTGAGTTCGATCATACGAATGGCATGACTAAATATTCATACTGGCTACTATGGGTGTTAAAGGCAGTTTTCCATTCATCTCCCTCCCTGATTCTCACCAGATTGTAAGCGTTGCGGAGGTCCAGTTTGGTAAGCTAAGAGTCTCTGAGTGGTTCACCCCGACCTCACTGCGCAGCTTGTCAGGGTCTCCCCTTGTTCTGGCGTGCCCCGGCGTTTAACGTCAGTTCTGGTCATGTTGAACGGAGATGGCCGAGACCTCCACACTAGAGGCAGCAGCCTTTGCGCATGCGCCTGTCACGTTCCTTTGGGCTGCATGGGCTTCTCAGTGCTTGGCTTGGCTCAGGGGGCTTGGGGTACTCAGAAAGCCGGGATACTGGGGTGATGTCAAAGGGGTGCTGTCTCACTCGTACTTGGATGCGTTTTGTTTATCTTGATTGCCAGTGTTATCAGGGACTCGAGGTCCTCTCCCACTTCCCGAGAGGCTAGTTCATACTTGATAGAGTTCGACAGACCCTGGTGGAAATCAGTGACCATTGGGTGTATTCCACCCACTTTTGCCGGTGAGTGTGTGGTAAATAATGGCGGACACTTGTCTGGCCCCTTGCTTGGCGGAGGTTGAATAGCCAGATCAACGCTTCTCGTCCGCCGACTGGGTGGACGAAAACTCGTCGCAACTTGGAAGTGAAGGCTGATCTGGAACCATCCTGCAGTTCTCAGACCACACACAAACACACACACAGGCCCATGCAGATCACATCAGGGCCTCAATCTCTACCTCCCTCAGAATTACCTTTTTTTAGTTAACTCTTCTCCTGAACAACGTGCATTATTCCACCACTAATTTGCCTGAGCCATTTGCTTAACTAGGAGGTATGCGCCCACCGGTCCTTTGGAAATTCATCGAGAAGTATGTCTTTTTTAGAAAGCAGTGCCCCCTCTGTTCCAGCTCCAACATAACCCTCCCTCTACTTTCCTCTCCTCTCCTCACTGTCCATGTTTGTAAAGGAATGTCATTTATTCTCGAAATACACTCACAATGCCCTCTCGGCGAAACAGACTGAAGTAGCCTAGGAGGTATTTTAATGGTGTTAGGGCTATGTAAGATAAAGCCCTAGTGATAAAACATAAACCTGACCCTGAGGGTGATTGATTGGTGTATAAGGTTTAATGTGTTCCATGCTAAGTTAGCTCAGATCCACATACTGCACTGCACACACTGCTGCTTTCCATTCAATTGCTGATGGAGCACTCTCCTGCTCTGTGTGGTGTGGGTCTATCTGAGGCTCTAGACTACTGGAGATAGATCGATCATCTGAGTTGGAATGTTATTGTACACAGAGGGAACTCATTCTCATGTGCATGAGTTGTATGTAACACAGGGAGGGACATGTCTGCTTTTGTCTTAGCTCTGGCTAGAATTTTTTGAAATTTTAAAACATTCAATATACTTGCAGTGAAGCTGCTCAACAACTACATTACATTAGTCATCTAACAGACTCCCATCCAGAGCGACTCAAAGAAGCAACCAGGGTCAACACCCTGCTCAAGGGCACGTCGACAGATCTCCCACAAGGTCAAAAACGGGGACCCGAACCAGCGATCCATCAGCCACCGGCCCAAGCTCCCAGCCGCCAGCCCATCAGCCTTCCAGGATCCCCCCTACAATTCCCCAAGAGTTGCCCCTCAACCATCCGAGACCCCCCCCCCCCCACGATAAAATAAAATAAATAATTCCACACCACCCCACCCTCCCCATGCACCAACAACCAACAAAATGAACAAAAGAGAAAGACAAATTAAAACAGAAAACAAATAAAAACAAAAGACATCAAGACAACAAACATCCTAACAGCAAGGACAACTGAACATCGTAACAGCAAGGACAACTGAACATCTTAACAGCAAGGACAACTGAACATCGTAACAGCAAGGACAACTGAACATCGTAACAGCAAGGCCAACTGAACATCGTAACAGCAAAGCCAACTGAACATCGTAACAGCAAGGCCAACTGAACATCGTAAGAGCAGGGCCAACTGAACATCGTAACAGCAAGGACAACTGAACATCGTAACAGCAAGGACAACTGAACATCGTAACAGCAAGGCCAATTGAACATCGTAACAGCAAAGCCAACTGAACATCGTAACAGCAAAGCCAACTGAACATCGTAACAGCAAGGCCAACTGAACATCGTAACAGCAAGGCCAACTGAACATCGTAACAGCAAGGCCAACTGAAAATGTTTGAGTGCATGTTTGGCACTGTTTACATGTGTGTGTGTGTGTGTGTCCGTACATGCATGTGTACAGCCTCAGGCAGCCTCAGGCAGACCGGCATCAAAGTTACTTTTTCATATCTATCTATCTATCAACTGTAATAACACTGTCCCTCTGTGTCATTCATACTTACTTTTTGTTATGTTTTATTTTTACTTTATTTTTTATACTTTTATCTTTTAAGTTGCTTCTAGGTACAGATCTAGGATCAGTTTGCCTCCCCAATCCTGACCTTAGAACATCAGGGAGAAGAATGCAAAAGTGACCTCTTATCAGTGTCAAGGGGGCAACATCATCCTACTGGTCTGGATTATTGGAAGGCAGAAGGACATGCTCCCAAGGTGAAACTTTGAGCACACTTCTTAAGCGGAGCAGCAGTCTTTGCATTAATTCACAGAACCCCGACAACGCAGAGGGAAACTTTGTGTAAATGTGCTGATCCAAGGCATCTGGATTGAGCCAGAGACTCATCGACTAGACAGAGCTCTATTCTACACCCCCCCCCCCCCCCCCCACCTGTCAGAGGGTGGTAATACAGCAACCTGAACTGAGCTGTCACCACTCATCTCTACCCCCCAGGCATACACACACCAGTCCCAGCTGTCAGCTGCCAGGACACACACAAACATACACACCGCATCGGAAGCCTTCTACTTGCCACCGGTCTCACACATACACTGACATGAGACAAGCTCTGAGACACATTTACCGAATTGGAAAATGACTGTCTGAATGATCTTCCTGTCTCTACAGACCAGCTCCACCAAGGAAAGTCATATTGTCATCTGTCACCGGCTCTGACATATCAAGCTGCCAGTACGTTCTCTTTGTCAGGCGTGTCGATAGAGACTACTATTGTATCTGACTGACTCAAAGTGTTGTGAATAAATGTTTTGATGAGAGGGAGATGTGACATCATGGAACTAAACTTTCAGACTAGTTTTAACAGACATCCTGTCAACAATGTTATGTGGTCAGATTGTTTATTTGATGGAGCACTGCTGAATTAAAAATTCTTCCTCGGCACAGAATGTATCAACTGACTATTGAATTGAATGATCCATTGAATTGAATTTACATTGCATGAACATGCTCTCACTATTGCTGATTCCTTCAAAGGAGCATATAGTCTTTAAGAGAGAGAAATTAAATCGCTATGTGCTCTAGTGTTTTTTTATACATGCTCTGCTAATCAGTGTAGAGTAAATATATAGAACCAGAGGTTCCCTTTAAAAGTGCTTATTTTCACACTGCTGGCTAAATGAGGCGGCTTATTTAGAAGCTGCTAGAACAAGAGCTTAGCTCAGCACCATGTGGAAAGAAGGAGGGAGGGAAATAGGCCATGTACTGCTACGCTCTCTCTTTAAGGCTGTATTTGGGCGGCAGGTAGCCTAGCGCTTAGAGCATTGGGCCACTCACTCACTCCCTCACTCACTCACTCACTCACTCACTCACTCACTCACTCACTCACTCACTCACTCACTCACTCTGTCCCCGCTTTATGGAGCCTAGGGCAGGTCTGGGATATGAGATGATCTTCAGATTAGACACCTTCATTAGCTCTACTCTCCAGCAGGAAATTAATGCTAAACGAGCGGCTAGGCTAGATTCCAACCCAGACACACCCAGACACACCCAGACACACCCAGACACACCCAGACACACCCAGACACACCCAGACACACACACACACACACACACACACCCAGACACACCCAGACACACCCAGACACACCCAGACACACCCAGACACACCCAGACACACCCAGACACACACCCACTAATGAGCTCACCCTCACTAATAATAACAAAGCATATACAGTATAAATAGCCTGAGTGAGTGACAGAGGGAAGTGCCACACAACTTGACCTTTCTGTGGTGACACCTCTCCTTGAGGAACACACAGATCCATCAAGACTAGAGGAAACCATCAGCACAGGACAGACAGCTCCTTATCTCTCTCTCTCTCCATCTCTCCTCTGGCCGGGTTTAATGAATGGGAGCTTTATTGGCTAGGCAACAGAAAATATAGTATTGTCTAAACCCAGTAAAACAATGGAGAGACCTGCAGCATCCTCTGTGCATGGTTAACAGCTTATTAACTGTGTGCTGGAGGAGGCTGCAGGGAACCTCACCCCAGACACTGCTTCCCTCAGAGCCTAATGTATTCATGCTTTGGCATTTACCACCGGAAACCATATTATGCACAACTTCATCTGTGGTTTGTTTTTGTCTCTCTATATTGGCTTTGTTCAGGAGATGTTCGAGGCCCTGTTCCTGGCCTACGATGAGCGGGTGACGTTTCAGCTGTTCAAGAGCTTCCGGCGTGTCCGCATCAACTTCAGCAACCCCAAAGCAGCAGCCAGCGCCAGGATAGAGCTGCATGAAACGCCTTTCAGGGGCAAGAAGCTCAAACTCTACTTCGCCCAGGTCAGTAGCTATACAGTACAACAAGCAGGACTGACTGCCAACATACTGGGACTTTATTTACCCCTAATGTTGAATATGTTGCTTATTGCTGGAAGGAAAAGACACATTAAAGTGATGCTCCAGAGCTTTTGTATAATATGATATGTTACATCCTGCAAAACATTTCTTTATATATACAGTACCAGTCAAAAGTTTGGACATACGTACTCATTCCATTTTTTTGTTTTGTTTTTTGTTTTACTATTTTCTACATTGTAGAATAATAGTGAAGACATTAAAACTATGAAATAACACATATGGAATCATGTAGTAACCAAAAAAGTATTAAACAAATCAAAATATATTTTATATTTGAGATTCTTCAAAGTAACCACCCTTTGCCTTGATGACAGCTTTGCACACTCTTGGCATTCTCTCAACCAGCTTCAGGAGGTAGTCACCTGGAATGCATTTCTTTCCTTCTTAATGCGTTTGAGCCAATCATCTGTGTTGTGGCAAGGTAGGGGTGGTATACAGAAGATAGCTCTATTTGGTAAAAGACCAAGTCCATATTATGGCAAGAACAGCTCAAATAAGCGAAGAGAAATGACAGTCCATCATTACTTTAAGACATGAAGGTCAGTCAATCTGGAAAATTTCAATAACTTTGCAAGTTTCTTCAAGTGCAGCCGCAAAACCCATCAAGCACTATCATGAAACTGGCTCTCATGAGGACCGCCACAGGAAAGGAAGACCCAGAGTTACCTCTGCTGCAGAGGATAACTTCGTTAGAGTTAACTGCACCTCAGATTGCAGCCCAAATAAATGCTTCACAGAGTTCAAGTAACAGACACATCTCAACATCAACTGTTCAGAGGAGACTGTGAATCAGGCCTTCATGGTCGAATTGCTGCAAAGAAACCACTACTAAAGGACACCAATAAGAAGAAGAGACTTGCTTGGGCCAATAAACACAAGCAATGGACATTAGACCGGCGGAAATCCTTGGATTTGAGATTTTTGGTTCCAAACGCTGTGTTCCTACCGTGAAGCATGGAGAAGGAGGTGTGATGGTGTGGGGGTGCTTTGCTGGTAATTTATTTAAAATTCAAGGCACACTTAACCAGCATGGCTACCACAGCATTCTGCAGCGATACGCCATCCCATCTGGTTTGCGCTTAGTGGGACTATAATTTGTTTTTCAACAGGGCGATGACCCAAAACACACCTCCATGCTGTGTAAGGGCTATTTGACCAAGAAGGAGAGTGATAGAGTTCTGCATCAGATGACCTGGCCTCCACAATCACCCAACCTCAATCCAATTGAGATGTTTTGGGATGAGTTGGACTGCAGAGTGAAGGAAAAGCATCCTTCAAGACTGTGCAAAACTGTCAAGGCAAAGGGTGGCTACTTTGAAGAATCTCAAATATAAAATATATTTTGATTTGTTGAACACTTTTTTTGGTTACTACATGATTCCATATGTGTTATTTCATAGTTTTAATGTATTCACTATTATTCTACAATGTAGAATATAGTAAAAATTAAGAAAAACCCTTGAATGCGTAGGTGTGTCAACTTTTGACTGGTACTGTATATTCAACTTTGGACTGGTACTGTATATTCAACTTTGGACTGGTACTGTATATTCAACTTTGGACTGGTACTGTATATTCAACTTTGGACTGGTACTGTATATTCAACTTTGGACTGGTACTGTATATTCAACTTTGGACTGGTACTGAACACCATAACTAAAGCTTGTATCTTAAAGGTGTGTGTGTGTGTGTGTGTGTGTGTGTGTGTGTGTGTGTGTGTGTGTGTGTGTGTGTGTGTGTGTGTGTGTGTGTGTGTGTGTGTGTGTGTGTGTGTTTACAAATTAGTAAATGCTTAAGATCTCGGGCTGCATCTTTAAGACACAAGCTTTAGTTATGGTGTATAGTTCAGGGAAAAACTGTTTATGGAAAATAGTCTCATGTTTACATTTTGTCACCGATGCAGTGTGACTAACACTAAAAGCCTCTCCAGGGTGTGTGTGTGTGTGTGTGTGTGTGTGTGTGTGTGTGTGTGTGTGTGTGTGTGTGTGTGTGTGTGTGTGTGTGTGATTGCAGAAGCAGCGTGTGATTGCTCCACATTAGCCAATAGGCCTGTCTAATTCCTCTCACAAAGGATTTCAAGGCCACAAACACTGCTGAGGCAGAGAGAGAGAGAGATTAAGTCCATGAGTTATACTCCTGTTAGAGATTACATAATATCTCCAGGACCAGATGTTACACTGTGCTGTACTACCTGAAGGCTGGAGCACACAGACACTTCACAGCACTCTGATGATCTCCATGTGATCTGGACCTATTAGCTGTTAGTCAAGACCTGGTGGTGATATGGGTCTATCACCCAGTAGACTAGTGATGGTCCTTGAGGGTAGTGAGGTCTGTAGCCCAGTAGACTAATGTTGGTCCTTGAGGGTAGTGAGGTCTGTAGCCAAGTAGACTAGTGTTGGTCCTTGAGGGTAGTGAGGTCTGTAGCCCAGTAGACTAGTGTTGGTCCTTGAGGGTAGTGAGGTCTGTAGCCCAGTAGACTAGTGTTGGTCCTTGAGGGTAGTGAGGTCTGTAGCCCAGTAGACTAGTGATGGTCCCGGAAAGTAGTGGAGAGGAACCCATGGCCCAAACACTGATCCTTCCCAGTCAGTGTCCTTTAACCTCGGCTCTCTGGCTGGCCGAATCGTGTCTCAGCAGGACCCTTGGAACTAAGATGTGAAACTAGCTGACTGTCTGGAGTGTTGAATCGTTCAGCCTTGTCATGGAGACCCACAATGGGCAGATTTCTTTTTTAAAGCCAATCACTAAGAGACATCTGATTCAAACGGATTCACTAACTCTCTCTCTCTCTCTCTCTCTCTCTCTCTCTCTCTCTCTCTCTCTCTCTCTCTCTCTCTCTCTCTCTCTCTCTCTCTCTCTCTCTATCCCTCCCTCAGGTCCAGAACCCAGTATCAGACAGTGATAACTTGCACCTGGCTCCTCCCCAGCCCTCTAAACAGTTCCTCATCTCCCCTCCCGGCTCGCCGCCCATTGGCTGGCAGCAGATAGACGAGACCACACCCGTCATCAACTACGACCTGCTCTATGCTGTGGCCAAGCTGGGCCCCGGTGAGTCATACCACTAGGTACACATTGCATGCTGTTTTTCATTCTCTCCATTACTCTCCTTTTCGTAGAGCGAACGCTCCGTTTCCGTTAAAATTTCTCAGTCTCAATCTTTCTCTCACACCTTTCCTATTGTTCTCTTTGTTTCATTCTTTCAATAATTTCTGTCTCTCATTCTCTTTCTTATCTTCCTCTTACACGCTCTTCTATTGTCTCCTTCTCTTGCTAGCTAGCTCTTTGTCAATCTCTCTTTCTCGTTCCGTCTCTCTCATCTCTCACTTCCTCTGTAAATATATCCAGTGCTACGTGACGCGTCATATAATATCACATCCTACAGCACCTCCCCCTCGGTCAAGCAGGGCATCAGGTCAAATTCTTCTTGTTTAAAAAAATGTATGGTGTCAAGTCACACTGGTCAGAACCTGTACGTTTAAAAGTTATTAGTATTCATAGAATACATCCTCTGGCATTAGTCACTGTGTGTTCTATAATCAGACCTAATGCAGCCCTCTGTATAGAACACAAAGCCGAGACACTCACAACAACGACTGAGACTAGAGGAGAATTTATATAAGCTGAACCCCAGTGTTAAGGATAACGTGTTACGAAGGTATCGAATCAAATCAAATCAAATGTTATTTGTCACATACAAATAACATTTAGTTAGCAGATGTTATTGCGGGTGTCGCGAAATGCTTATGCTTCTAGCTCCGACAGTGCTGTATATCTAACAAGTAATATCTAACAGTTTCACAACATATACCCAAATACACATAAATCTAAGTAAGGACAGGATTAGGAAGGGATTTGGAATATATACATACTGTATATGTCAGAGCGGCATTGGACTAAGATACAGTGGCATAGTATAGTGTACAGTATATACATATGAGATGGGTGATGAAATATGTAAACACGATTAAAGTGACTAAGATACCGTAGAATAGTATAGAGTGCAGTTTATACATATGAGATTAGTAATACAAAATACGGGAACATTATTAAAGTGACTAGTGATCTATTATTTAAAGTGGCCAGTGGTTTCTAATCTATGTCTATAGGCAGCCGCCTCTGATGTGCTAGTGATGTCTGTTTAGCAGTCTGTTGGCCTTGAGGTAGAAGCTTTTTCAGTCTCTCGGTCCCAGCTTTGATGCATCTGTACTGACCTCGCCTTCTGGATGATAGCGGGATGAACAGGCAGAGGCTCGGTGGTTGATGTCTTTGATTTATCTTTTTGTCCTTCCTGTGGCATCGGGTGCTGTAGGTGTCCAGGAGGCCGGGAAGTTTGCCCCCGGTGATGTGTTTGGCAGACCGCACCACCGTCTGGAGAGCTTTGCTTTTGTGGGCAGTGCAGTTGCCGTACCAGGCGGTGATACAGCCCGACAGGATGCTCTCAATTGTGCATCTGTAAAAGTTTGAGGGTTTTAGGTGTTAAGACATATTTCTTTAATTTCTTTAGCCTCCTGAGGTTGAAGAGGCGCTGTTATACCTTCTTCACCACACTGTCTGTGTGGGTGGACCATTTCAGTTTGTCAGTGATGTGTACGCCGAGGAACTTGAAGCTTTCCACCTTCTCCATTGCGGTCCCATCAATGTGGATAGGGGGGTGCTCCCTCTGCTGTTTCCTGAAGTCCACAATCAGCTCCTTAGTTTTGTTGACGTTGAGTGACAGGTTATTTTCCTGGCACCACACTCCCAGAACCCTCACCTCCTCCCTGTAGGCTGTCTCATCGTTGTTGGTAATCAAGCCTACTACTGTTGTGTCGTCTGCAAACTTGATGATTGAGTTGGAGGCGTGCATGGCCACGCAGTCATGGGTGGACAGGGAGTACAGGAGGGGGCTGAGCACCATTCATACATTTTTTTTAATAATTTTTTTATTTCACCTTTATTTAACCAGGTAGGCCAGTTGAGAACAAGTTCTCATTTACAACTGCGACCTGGCCAAGACAAAGCAAAGCAGTGCGACAAAAAACAACACAGAGTTACACATGAGAATAAACAAACGTATAGTCAATAGACTGTCAATAGACATAGCTATGCCTCCTGTCCAGATGGGATAGGGCAGTGTGCAGGGTGGTGGCGATTGCATCGTCTGTGGATCTATTGGGGCGGTAAGCAAATTGGTGGGTCTAGGGTGGCAGGTAAGGTGGAGGTAATATGATACTTGACTAGTCTCTCAAAGTATTTCATGATGACAGAGGTGAGTGCTACGAAGCGATAGTCATTTAGTTCAATTACCTTTGCTTTCTTAGGTACAGGGACAATGGTGGCCATCTTGAAGCATGTGGAGACAACAGACTGGGATAGGGAGAGATTGAATATACAGTTGAAGTCGGAAGTTTACATACACCTTAGCCAAATACATTTAAACTCAGGTCAGTTAGGATCACCACTTTATTTAAAAAATGTGAAATGTCAGAATAATAGTAGAGAGAATGATTTATTTCAGCTTTTATTTCTTTCATCACATTCCCAGAGGATCAGATTCCCAGAGGATTTACATATACTCAATTAGTATTTGGTAACATTGCTTTTAAATTGTTTAACTTGAGTCAAACATTTTGGGTAGCCTTCCACAAGCTTCCCACAATAAATTGGGTGAATTTTGGCCCATTCCTCCTGACAGAACTGGTGTAACTGAGTCAGGTTTCCTTGCTCGCACACACGTTTTTAGTTCTGCCCACAAATTTTCTATCGGATTGAGGTCAGGGCTTTGTGATGGCCACTGCAATACCTTGACTTTGTTGTCATTTTGCCACAACTTTGGAAGTATGCTTGGGGTCATTGTCTATTTGGAAGACCCATCTGGAAGGATCTTCGTCCCCATGTGCAGTTGCAAACCGTTGTCTGGCTTTTTTATGGCGGTTTTGGAGCAGTGGCTTCTTCCTTGCTGAGCGGTCGATGACGATATAAGACTTGTTTTACTGTGGAAATAGATAATTTTGTACCTGTTTCCTCCAGCATCTTCACAAGGTCCTTTGCTGTTGTTCTGGGATTGATTTGCACTTTTTGCACCAAAGTACGTTCATCTCTAGGAGACAGAACGCTTCTCCTTCCTGAGCGGTATGACGGCTGCGTGGTCCCATGATGTTTATACTTGCGTACTATTGTTTGTACAGATGATCGTGGTACCTTCAGGCGTTTGGAAATTGCTCGCAAGGATGAACCAGACTTGTGGAGGTCTCATGATGTCGAGCAAAGAGGCACTTAGTTTGAATTGACTCAAATGATGTCAATTAGCCTTTCAGAAGCTTCTAAAGCCATGTTTCGTTTTCGTGGTTATAGACAGGGGTGGCTATTGTGCATCTTTGAGGGGGGTTATAGACAGCTGTGGCTATTATTGATGTAAGATTGTGAGATATTCTAAGTCGGGAGAACAGAAGGATTTGAGTTCCTGTATGTTATCACAGTTATGTTATGTTATCATGTTTATTCCTGTCGGCGCAATGCACTGAAAACCCGACTGGCTTTACGGAGTCAGACAGTATATCTCAAGAGAGCCATGTTTCCGTGAAGCAGAGTATGTTACAATCCCTGGTGTCCCTCTGAAAAGCAACTCATCAACTTTATTCTCCAGAGATTGGACATTAGCGAGCGGTGGGTGGTGTGCACGCTTCCTAAATCGGAGTTCCTCTCCTCTGCTGGCGTTGTTTTGGGTCAATCTCTGGAATAAGTTCAATTGCTCTGGGGAGAACAAACAAAGGATCTGCTCCAGGGAAGTCGTAATCCTGGTCGTAATGCTGGTAGTTCTGGTGAGCTACCGCTGGTCTAATATCCAATAGTTCTTCCCGGCTGTATGTAATGACACAAAACAATTCCTGAGCTAATAATGTAAAAATGTGTACATAAACAAACAAAATACTGCAGAGTTTCCTAAGAGTTAGTCGCGATGCTGCCATCTTGTCGGCACTACCAAAGTCACTAAGTGTGTTGGGCTGTAGAGTAGAGAAGTTGTCGAGTAATATAATGCGTTACTCTACAAAGAAAGTAATATTATAACATAATGCGTTACGTTGATTGAAGGTAACAAGTCAAATGTAATATATAATTATTTTCAAGTAATGAATCCCCACACTGGCTGAAGCCCAGTTGACCTTCAGATGCAGTATAGAAGCATCAGGATGTTTTACTCCCATATAATATAAAGCCCTTTGAGTCCTTCAACATTCTTTATGATCACAACAACAGTCTCAACTCCTGTATATTTCCACTTCAGCGTATAGGGAAGGTTGTGTTCTGGCGTGTATGACCGTGTAATGTCCAGAAGTCAAGTTAGTGTTTGTAGTGGACCACACACGTAAACCGCCGGGGAGGGATCGTCCATTTCATAGGACAGGCTCTCTACTCCCTAGCTGTTGGTCTGATTACGTAGCCTACTCTTCCTATTGGAAACATGGTGCACCAGATTTATTACAGGCAACAAGCTATTTACACAATTATTTAAACTGAGGAAGGACAAGGTTGTCTCACATTATAGTATAGTCCCAAAGAGTTAATCAAAATAACATATTTAGATCCATGGACATGTTTATCACTGTCTGTCACAGGATATGTAAAACTACCTAGTAGGTTTCCTATAAAATGTATTGATTCAAAATAATTTCACACACAATAAAATATGACAGAGGTTGAGATGGAGCAACTTGTTCATATCTGTAACATCTCTCACCAGTTTAAGACATGAGACATCGCTTTTGATTTAAGGAACAGCACTCCAGTCAGAATGTATTATGTCCTACTTCACTCCACCCTGCTCCATCCTGCCTCTGTCTTTCATACCATCGCAAAGGCTGTGCTAGTGCGCTAAATTTAATTTGCCGCCGACTTGAAAGAGCCGCGCGCCAAAGCAGTGCCACTCTCTTCACAAGGGTTCCGCTGCACGTCGTCATGTCAACCATGAATAATGCATGAGGGTGAGAGACATTGACGATCTGTCACTACTGACTCCCTGTACACCACGGGTTTATTCATCTCTGCTATGAGAGGAATATCAAAAAGTCTCTCTCAAACCCCCCCCCCCCCCCCCCGGGATTGAGCCACCTCAGCCACCATTTCATTCAGTCAGTCAGTCAGGAGAGCGTGACAACCACAATTGTGTCTGGCTTGATAATGATGGCTGTCTTTGAGTAAGAGGTTTAGCCAGAGCAAGCAGTGGATGCAAATGTCAATCAGTCAGCTGTTATGTCTTCTTTTTGTTTGAAATAGACCTAAACGGAGTGTCAATCCTCTTTTTTTGTCTACCATGCCTGATACTATAGGGTTTTTTGTCCAGCAGTAGGCCTAGGCCTACTCAAAAAGCCAAGTTTGGTGATTATATAGTGTCCAGTAGTTTAGCTCAGTGTGAAAGGTAGGCTACTACGTTCGTACAATGCTTAATCTCAGTGTGTATCTAAATGTGCAGGGATTATATTCCATTCAACCAGAGTCAAACCCATCTGCCTTCCTGGCGAGAGCCTCATTTTCTTATCAGAACAGCTGTTTCACAGATTCTTGCCATCATGCTAATTTTAGCTGCCAATCGCACGGTTAACTCCCACGTAAATAAACCCTTAGTCCCACTCAGTGAAGAGAGGGAGAGAGAGCACCTGCAATTCCTTGCTAACATCCCTCTTTCTCCCTCTCGCGCTCTCTCTCATTCCTTCTCTCTCTCTCTCTTGCTCTATCTCTCCCCCCCCCTCTCTGCCCCACGGACACTACATCAGGTCAATGAAGGAGGCCATTTTGAAAAGTGAATATTGAATGTCACGCATTGTCTGTCTGTATGTCTGTCTGCCTATCTCTTCTATTTGTAGCTGCAGTGGATGTTAAAATGGCTCTGGGTGGTGGGATGATACATAGGAACAGTTAGATTATGCAACAGTGTTTGACATTACTAACTATCAGCTGTCAACCCCCTAGGGAACTGTATCTCTTTCTCTCTCTCTCTCTATCTCTCTCTCACTCTAACTCTCACTCTCACTCTCTCTTTCTCTCTCTCTCTTCTCTCTCTCTCTCTCTCTCTCTCTCTCTCTCTCTCTCTTTCTCTCTCTCTCACTCTCTCTCTCTCTCTCACTCTCTCACTCTCTCTTTCTCTCTCTCACTCTCACTCTCTCTTTCTCTCTATTTCGCTCTCTCTTTCTTTCTCTCTATTCTCTCTCTCTCTATTTCTCTATCTCTCTCTCTCTCTCTCTCTCTTTCTCTCTCTCTCTCTCTCTCTCTCTCTTTGCTCAGTCTTTCCAATGTGTCAAGTAATTATCTTTTTGTTTTGTCATGATTTGGTTCGGTCTAATTGTGTTGCTGTCCTGGGGCACTCTCTCTCTCTCTCCCCAAATCCCGCTGAGAGTTATATCACTCTCTCTCTCTCTCTCTCGCTCTCTCTCTCTCTTCCTTTATTATTCTCTCTCTCACTCTGTTTTCCCTCAATCCTCCCTCACTCTCGCTCTCTCTATCCCTCTTTCTCTCCCTGATCTGACACTCTGGGGTCATCCTTATACAGCAGGGAATAGACTGCATGAGATTTTAATACTTTTTCATACTGCCGCTCTATGTATCATGTATCTGTCTTTTGTTTATTTTCGTTCTGGCATTTTGCACCTGCCCTGTGTTTTTTCGTAGCTGCTTGATGAAGAAATTTCTCCTTGGGTATCTATCTATCTATCTATCTATCTATCTATCTATCTATCTATCTATCTATCTATCTATCTATCTATCTATCTATCTATCTATCTATCTATCTATCTATCTATCTATCTATCTATCTATCTATCTATCTATCTATCTATCTATCTATCTATCTATCTATCTATCTATCTATCTATCTATCTATCTATCTATCTATCTATACTGTAGACCTACAACTAGACAAGATGCTTCAAGATGGACATACAGTATACTTACTTTCTCTCATATTTACTGGAACACCATTTCATATTCCTATTGAGTTTCTGTTTGAGATTAAGTGCATATATTATGATGTAATAGTAATGGATAGTGGTAGGTAGTGATTTACCTTGTCTAATGAAGTGCTAGGCTCTCTGCACAAGATAGTGAAAGTGATCTTACCCATCACTGTAACCAGGTACATTGTATATGGGACACTGTCTGGCTTCATACTGTATAATAACTCTACAGAAGGTTAGAGTTGGGTCTAAGCAAATCTCCCGTTCAAAGTAATTAACACTGTAGGTGTACTTGTTAGTGGAGCCCCGGCCCTGTCAGTATGGGTCAGCTTCGGTTACAGGTACGTCTCTCTGGGGCCGAGGGCTCTCTCTAGCTGGGTCTAAACCCCCAGGACAGCCACAGCTGGAGGTTAACACCATAGCCCTCTAAGTCACTCTGTATAGTGTCCAACTTTTACAAGCACAAAAATATGCCACTTGAAACTTTCCTTTACTAGTCAACCAACCATGCAGGTCCCCTCACAAGAACCCACAAACAACCCACAAACAACCCACAAACTCTATCAGTCTCTTTCACTACTAACTACATCACTGTAAGTGGATACAGCACATTAAATGTATTTCAACTGACTATTCTTTCCTCTGGACTAGAGTGGGCTGTATAAGTGATTCAATTATAGCATATTGCATAATCATGGGAGTGGAGTGGAGCAGAGCAGGATCAAACTGGTCTTTACCCCCTGTATCGCTGGCCTTTCGTTTATACACACTGACTTAGAGTCAGAAGTGGAGCAGAGGCTGTGGTTAAAGATTCTGAGAGACTGACTCGGTCTGGGAATAGTAGTGCTTGAAGATGGCTGTGTGAAAACAGTGTATTTGGAGTAGCGGGTAAATGGTATGTACTGTAGGCAAGTGGGAATGGATATTATCTGACATGTTTAGAACACTTCAAGTGCAGCAACTAAAATGTGATTGGGCTAAAAATAACGATGCCTCGGTGGTGAATATTTCCTGGTACACTGAAGTAGCACTTCTTTGATAAGGCCTGGGCATATGCCTTTTATGTCATGGAATAGAGTGCAGTATGTATATGAATGTAAACGTTTAAAACACTGTTTAGACTCTGATGTAATGCTGTAGAGTGCAGTATGTATAGAAGCCTTTTCTTTTAAAGCTCCACCTTTTGAACTATAAACATTACAGGCGCTAACTATAGCTATGTCATACATCATTTGTGTGTGTGTGTGTGTGTGTGTGTGTGTGTGTGTGTGTGTGTGTGTGTGTGTGTGTGTGTGTGTGTGTGTGTGTGTGTGTGTGTGTGTGTGTGTGTGTGTGTGTGTGTGTGTGTGTGTGTGTGTGTGTGTGTGTGTGTGTGTGTGTGTGTGTGTGTGTGTGTGTGTGTGAGAGAGAGATTGCATTGCATTCTTCAGATTATTAAGTGGAGAAGCTTTAGAGGTAGTACTCCTGGGAGAGTTGACTCAGTCAGTCTTGTGTTTCACGCTCGTTAAACAAACAAATTAACAGAAGTTAACAGAATTTTTATTCAAACCTTCATATAGAGCCATTGGTTTTATTGACACTGTTTTGAAACGGTCAACATTCTAATGTTTCTGCTGTTTCTGAACTATTTGAAACGGTCTCAACTCATCCCCATTAAAACCAGTAGCAATAGACACAGCCCCGGAACTGCAGCGCTTTGCACATGGTTACAGAAACAAATTAACTCATTCTTTATACATGTCTTGATCATGTCAGATTGCCCTATTCCAGCATGGCAATAATGTGTGTGTGTGTGTGTGTGTGTGTGTGTGTGTGTGTGTGTGTGTGTGTGTGTGTGTGTGTGTGTGTGTGTGTGTGTGTGTGTGTGTGTGTGTGTGTGTGTGTGTGTGTGTGTGGGGCGTGTGTGAGTTTGCAGTGGCGATTCTAGAATGTAAATCTTGCTGGGGCAAACGCAACAATTTTGTTGTTGTCGATGCATGCCAGCAAAGCCACAAAACATTACTAGCACTATAAGGGTGCCCACAAACTGTTAGGACCGACATAAAGCTGTCCCAACAGCAGAGCTTTCTTTTCAGCACCATGGAGTGAATCCTTACCACCGCTACACCTGGCTATCAGCGGAGCCTTGTTTGACAGTAGGCTAACTTATTATTTTAGGCAAGTCAGTTAAGAACAAATTCTTATTTACAATGACGGCCTAGGAACAGTGGGTTAACTGCCTTGTTCAGGGGCAGAACGGCAGATTTTTACCTTGTCACCTCGGGATTCAATCCAGAAACCTTTCGGTTCCATGCCCAACACTAACCACTCGGCTACCAAATTATTAAGGTGAAGCACATGGGCTATTAACAGCTTACTACACAACATACATTTTGTATTACTTTCTTAGCTACAGTATACATATCTCCCTGGCATATTACATTACATATGCAGCAGCATACAAGACATTTTTGGACTCACAGTTATGCTTTGCTCACTTGAACAGGAAGGTGGCGCGGCGGTCCTTCTTGTGGGCAAATTTAGTTATTACATTTTGTCGTCAAAGTCTGGCATTCTCTGGATTTATGGTCCTTTCAAGACAACTGGGAACTCTGAAAAAAAACAAGGTCGAATCATGATGTCAGTGATCTTCAGGCCGGAGCTCTAGAAAGAGGCCTGAGTTCCCAACTTAGAATTGCCAGTAGGATGACCGTCCAAAATGTATTTTCCCAGTCGGAGCTAGTTTTTTCTGAGTTCCTAGTTGACTGCTTGTCTAGCTTGCTATACTTTTGAAAGTATAATGTTGACTTGATCAGCCCATCAAAACTACGGTAGATATAATGTGATTTATCGTCATTTTATCTGTGGCCAATGACCTTAAGCCTTCTTGGATGGGCACTTGTAATGTAAATCTATGGTAGCATCCAAGGGGGCTTGAACTTTCTACTCCCTGTAGATTTTGTGGTGATGTAGTGTCGCCATGAGTGACAGAACACTGAGCCAATCACGGCGCAACTAAATAAGATTACCAACCCATACACACTATATTTTAGCTGGCTGCCCCTCAACCACAGAAAATACTGAGCTAGGCTGAAACACCTGTATTTTGGAGCTGACTTATTCAAGAAAGCAAAAAAGAGACAATGTTTGTATGCGGCTTTAACTCAATAATAAAAACTGGTGAATGACGGGTCGCCACTGTGTGTGTGTGTGTGTTGTGTGTTTGTGTGTGTTTTATCCAATGCAGTGTTTCCACATGCAGGCCAGCCTTCAGAGAGACTAGCTGAGTCTAGTGTGGTGTGAGTGCGGCTCCACCAGTCTACCTCCCTCCAACACAAGGCCTCGTTAAGGAGAGAATGCTTTTGTTGTTCCAGCCTCTCACTCGCTCTTTATCTGTCTATCTGTCTGTCTGTCTGTCTGTCTGTCTGTCTGTCTGTCTGTCTGTCTGTCTGTCTGTCTGTCTGTCTGTCTGTCTGTCTGTCTGTCTGTCTGTCTGTCTGTCTGTCTGTCTGTCTGTCTGTCTGTCTGTCTGTCTGTCTGTCTGTCTGTCTGTCTGTCTGTCTGTCTGTCTGTCTGTCTGTCTGTCTGTCTGTCTGTCTGTCTGTCTGTCTGTCTGTCTGTCTGTCTGTCTGTCTATCTATCTATCTATCTATCTAGGGAGTTGCCAATATGTGTGGCAGCAGGCAGGCAGGCAGGCGGCAGGCAGGCAGGCAGGCAGTGCTGTACCATTAAAATAACAGGATCTGGAGCGGAAGGAACAGTGATACAGTACTGTAGTAATACTCTAGTATTACTGTAGTAATACTCTAGTATTACTGTAGTAATACAGTGAAATCATGGCTGGGTGTATTGGCCCTTACAACATACAGTAGAATAGATAAGGTCTTTTTTTATTTCACTGTCTAGTCATTTAGCAGACACTCTTATCTAGAGCTAATTACAGGTAGTGCATTCACCTTTGGTTAGCTAGGTGGGACAACCACACTAATAGTTATAATAAGTGCTAGTTTTCCTCAGTAAAGCAGCTTTCAGCAAAGCCAGTGCTAGAAGAAAATGTTTCCACACTAGAACAGATGTCAGTGAATAGCATGCAGCACCCATTCCAAATCAAATCACATTTTATTGTAGATGTTATCGCAGGTGCAGCGAATACTTATGTCTCTAGCTTCAACAGTGTAGTAATACCTAACAATACACAATAATACACACAAATACTACAATAGAAAAGGTGTGTACAGCAGTAGTCAAATGCTCCTGAAGGAATGTTGCCTCCGGTTAACTCTGTACCAGAAGAGAAGTCTTATGCTGTAGTTTACTGCATCCGTTTATTTTGGGATTGTATATTATATATTTAAGAAATGGTGATTCAGGGAGTTAATTATTTGGAGTGTTAGCCTGGCTTGAAGAAGGCTGTAAAAGTAGCTGCAGTGTGTTTGTGGGCCTGGTCCTGGTCCTGGTCCTGGTCCTGGTCCTGGGCCTAGGCCGCACTGAAACCCAAAGAGAAAGTCCATCAAGTCCAACTGTCCATCTGTCCTTCCGCCCCCACCACACACACAAACTCTGCATGGCACAAGCTATCAGGTGCCTTCACATTTTATCCTGGTTCATAAATTGCTTTGATAGGAGCTGGCCAGGTGGGCTGCAGCAGGACAGGCGTTCATCACCATGGGCTTAGAGATGATGAGCTTACTGCATACAGTACAGTCCCTACACACACAGAGCCCATTCATTAGCAGAGCCTGAAATAGCAGGGATAATGCCAGGTGCACGTGCTGTGAATGACAATGAGCTCAGTTAGTGTGTGTGTGTGTCTGTGCGTGCGTGCGAGTATGTGTGTGTGGGTGTGCGCGTATGTGCATGCGTGTGTATGTCATTATGTGATAAACAGCTGTAATGTTGTCGAGGACTGGGCGTGTGCAGTGCTGTGT